>QEPC01003457.1:2628704-2657807 GCA_003113815.1 Sphenodon punctatus
CCCCCCCCCCCCGCTGCCTGTCACAGTCTCAGCCAGGGGAAATGGCTGAGGGAGAGAGAGGCAGAGGCTCCACCTCTCCCTCATTTCCCCTGTCCGAGAGACTGACAGGCGAGGGGGGAACTCATGAAGTGAGGGAGAGGTGGGGCCTCTGCTTCTCCCTCGCTTCTGCCGGAAGTGAGGGAGAAGCTGGCAGAGGCCCCGCCTCTCCCTCACGTCACTGGCCCTCTCCACTGCCTGGCTGCTTCGGACAGGGAAAATGAGGGAGAGTCAGGGCCTCTGCTTCTCTCTCCCTCCTTTCTCCTGGCTGAGACTGTGCCAGGCAGAGAAGGGGGGGGAGGGCGGCAGCGGAACATCCGATGGCAGTGGGCAGCGCGGTGGCAGATTTAATCTGCTGCTGCGGTGTCTGCCCCGCCTGAAGCGCCGAGCCTGGCACGGGGCCCAGGCCGGAGGTGGTGGTGGTGGCGATTGTGGATCAGGTAAGTGATCCGAATGGCCGCTCAAGCTTGGGGATGGATGGAGGGGAGTGCCCCTCCGTCCATCCCTAAGCCCAGGCAGTGCGCTGCGGAGCACCCCGAGCCGGGGAGTGCCCCAAGAGCTGCCGGCGGCTTTGCTACCAGCGGAAGATAGGGGCCCCACATTTGTTCCCCACTCTGGGCCCCACTTACACTAAGGTTGGCCCTGAACTCAGGAAATCTATCTGGCCATGCAGAGGTCCCTCCCCGTCTTTTCCCTAATAAGATTCCCAAAAATCCAATGGCAAAATAGCCAGCTCCACGATTCCTTTCATGAAAGGAGTCAAAACAATGGAAACGTCATAAATGCTACTCTGAGTAGCATTAGCTATTCCCTTAATACCATACTGCACCTTTCAATACAATTTATCTCCCATGCGGTTAGTTTGTGCAAGCGATTGGAGCAATTGTCTGAAAAGTGGGGCGGAATCACATGTAGCTGCCTCCCATCTTCATATTCCTCATCAGTATTTTCATAGGACCCATTATTTTGTGTAGTATTAGCCCAACTAAATTGCTGTCAGAATGGTGGCTACTTTGCTGGAAAAAAGTACAAAGAACCTATAAAAGGGAAGGTTAAGTTTGCCTCCTTTTAGTTCTTTACCAGCAACTTCTGGACACATTTTGTTTTTTTAGTGCTAAATTTAAAAGTAGGTAGGGGGGATATGAAATCTGTTTTTGCTGGAGGATGGAGGTGCTCAAAAACAAATATTGTGAGCTTTTACGATGACACTCTGCAACAGTAGGCCTTTTTTGCTTGGCCTGCATTGACACATTCAGACACCATCCTTATATGGTACCTGGCTCTATTCCAACTTAACAGACTCAACTACTATTTCAAACAGCAAATCAGCAAGCTGCTCTACAGACCGTGTTTTTGAAGGCATTAACTGCTGCTTCATCATCTTCCACTCATTGAGCTGACTCCTGTGTATCTGTGTGATGCGGAGGACTAAAGTGTCACCTAGATATCAAAATATTCCCTCGAGAAAATCCTCAGGAGTACAAGGTTGCCTAAATAAAAAAATAAATAAAGTCTTTATTCTACTTAGTCTCTGCTATCCATGAAAGTTTCAGGGCACAAAAAGAAAGGAAGATAAAACTGTTTAGCCTTAATACACTATAGGTTTAGGCACTGTGTCTTGTTCTTTATCACATTGTGCATTATCAAGAGTGCTAAACTGTCAACAGAACATTCTGAACGTTGCATTTTGGAAGCTTTGATGGCTTATGTAGCTGTGTTCTGTTTCTTATCAGAGCCCTTGTGACATCTCCGTAGAATGCGTTTTTTCCCCTCGCATTACATTTTTCATTATTTTCAGCATTTTATTCAGATAATTTAATAACACATATTTCCCTGTTGGCCTTTTCCTGGAACAGTTACCCTAAAGCAAATAGCAAGAAGAATTTGTTTGAAATTCAGGGACTTGGAATCTTTGGTGTTTATCTAGTAATTGCAAATAGTGTTCCACGACAGCAACCAATGTTTACTGAACGGTTTACAGCACCATGTACTTACAGGCGGCAAATGTGCAAATGAAATTGTCTACAGACTGAGCTCATCCTTATATAAATCAAAACTATAAGATAGCTCTTTGAGGCATGGAACATGTCTTATCAGTGTTTGTGAAGCACTATGTAAATTTGTGGTGTTATATAAACATATTTTAGCAAAGAAAAGGATGTCCGGGGGGTGGGGGGGAGATTTGGATGAAACTTTTCACAAGGATGGGTTAGCAAGAAGGTGGACATTACAATCCTGAAAATTAGAGATGTGAATCCTAAACATCCCTAAACACAAAAGTTGGAGACAATGCTGGGTGTCTCTGACACTTGGGAGAGCTCTCTCGAGTGGGACCAAATAAAAAATGAACCATGACTATGCTGAGTCATTGGGGCTCAGTCATCATGCATGCAGTGCATTTGCCTAGCCTTGGGCTGAGGGCATTCCCAAAACGTGGGAGACCGCCAGTCACTGCTATTTCTCCTACCAGTTACCTTACCTCTTTCATAAAATAAAAGACTCCCTATTCAAGGTTTTTTAAGGACAACCGGATTAGCTACCTGTCGAGTGGAGCCTGGTAATAGATGTCTCTCCTAACACCAGCATAGATTGAAATCTCAAGGAGCGGCAGGGCGAGAGATATAGCAAGGTGGAGGCGGAAACACTGCCAGAGCCTGAGGGGATAGTAAAGGGGAAGGGCACTAGATACTGCTCTGCTCCTCCTCCGACTCTTTTCTGATGAACAGAGGTTAAATGAACTACCTAGATTTAATTAAATCAAACTATCTACTCCACTTCAGCAGCATTCAGACAAACAGTTCCAGAATGATCGCTGACATTGCCGTCGTCATTCTCAAACAGCTGCTTTGAAATACAAACCAAAGGGGAGTATGTAATCCTGATTTGTCTCTTGGACTTGGAAACTAACAACAAAATGTTGGCTTTTTTGTATGTCAGAAGTAAGAAAAAGCATAAGGAAATGGTGGAGCCACTGGCTCAGTGAAGATGGTGAAATGTAAGTAGGGGTGAAAGAGAAGGTAGAACTTCTCAATTCCTACTTTACCTCATTCTTCACAAAAAAAGGAAACTATGGGTAAAAACAGACATGACAGCAGCCCGCTGTGGCCCACTTTGTCCCAGACCTCACAGGCATGTCTGTATAGGCACTGCCAGATGTTGGCCCAGGATTACCCCAGGCCATGTCGGTGGCTAGTCCAGGCTCTGACCTCAGAAAACCTCCAGGTCATAGCCCGGGGTAAGGCCCACCCACCCGCCTGGGTCAAAGCAGGCCACAGTGGGCTATCCTGGGCAGCGGGATCGGCAGGGGCAGGGGCAGTGTGGGACTAGCCAGCCACACTTTCGGCATGCTCCCCACCCTTCCCGGCTGCGGGCATGTTTGAGATTAGAATTCAAAACATTCTTAATAAGTTGGAAATCTGGGCTGAAATTAATAAAATTTAACCAAGATAAATATTAATTTCTACATTTATGGCGGGGGAGGGGGGAGAGTAACAATTATAGGATGGGAGATACCTGGCTTGACAGCAGCACATGTAAAAAGGATCTAGGAATTATGATTGATCTCAAACTGAACGTGAGTCAGCAATGTGAAGTGCTGAAAAAAGTCGAATGCAGTTTTAGGCTGCATTAACAGAAGCGTTGTCTCCATGTCGATAAGGGTAATAGTTCCACTTTATTCAGCACTGGTCACCTGGAGTACTGTGTCCAGTTTTTGGTGCCTCATTTTAAGAAGGACATTGACAAAGTATCTGAAAAGCTGTTCAGAGTCCCCTCGGCTGATACTTGTCCATGGCTGGTGTCAGTCTAGGAAATAAAACTATTGGTTTTAGCACCACTCCCTGTGTTTGGAGGTTCATGTCATTCTCCCAGGGGACAAGACTACTACCTCGGTCTTTGGGAACCAAGACCTACAATTGGTAATTTGTAATCTACTGCTAAAATCTACAACTGTACAAGAGGATTGGAGCGTAGCTAATGTAACACCAACATTTTAAAAGGGCTCCAGAGGTGATTCTGGAAACTACAGATGAGTGAGCCTGACATCAGTGTCGGGAAAACTGGTGGAAATGGTTTTTAAGAACAGAATTATTGAACATATTGATAAACATGGCTGAATGTCTGTCTGTCCCTGTGATCCCCTAACCCTTGTTCATCTTAGATTGTAAGCCCACTAAGCAGGGACCAGTCTTTGAAAATCTGTGACTGTAAAGCACTGTGTACGCCTAGTAGCGGTATAAAAGTAAGTAGTAGTAATAAACATGGCTTAATGGGGAAGAGTCAACATGAATTTAGGAAAGGGAAGTCATGCCTCACAAATCTATTGTAATTTTTAAAGGGTGTAAATAAACAAGTGGATATGGGTGAGCCAGTCGATATAGTGTATCTGGACTTTCAGATGGTGTTGGATAAGGTCCCTCATGAGAGACTCTTGAAGAAATTAAAGAGTCATGGGATAAGAGGCAGTGTCCTATTGTGGATCAGCAACCGGTTAACAGATAGGAAGCGAAGAGTAGAACTAAATGGCCAGTTTTCACAGTGGAAAGAAGTAATTAGTGGAGTGCCCCAGAGATCTGTACTGGGACCAGTGTTGTTTAATAAGCAGACTGAAGAATTGCAGAAGGACCTTGTGACACTGGGTTCTTAACTAGGAGTTACCACTTACCACTTAGGAAAAGGATCTTGGAGTCATTGTAGACAATACATTGAAATCCTCAGCTCAGTGTGCAGCGGCAGACAAAAAACAAGCAGAATGTTAGGAATCATTTGGAAAAAGATAGAGAATAAAACTGAAAATATCATAATGCCTCTATATAAATCTATGGTACAACTTAGTGTGTGCAGTTCTGGTCGCCCTATCTAAAAAAAGAACTAGAAAATATACAGAGAAGGGCAACAAAATGATCATGGGTATGAAACGGCTCCCGTATGATGAGAGGCTTGATAGATTGGGGCTATTCAGCTTGGAGAAGAGACAACTGAGAGGGGATATGATAGAAGTTTATAAAATCATGAGTGGTGTGGAACACGTAAATAGGGAGCGGTTATTTACTCTCTCTAACAGTACTAGAACAAGGGAACACTCCATTAAATTAACTGGCAGCAGATTTAAAACAAATAAGATAAAATATTTTTTTCACTCAGCGCACAATTAAATTGTGGAATTTGCTGCCAGAGGAAGTGGTCAAGGTCAGTAGTGTAGCTAGTTTTAAAAAGAAATTGTATAAGTTCTTGGAGGATCGGTGCATTAATAGCTATTAGCCGAGTAGGTTTTGGGGATGTAACCTCTTACTGTTGGAGGCTGGAACAACAGGGAATGGATTGTCCATTATGACCTGTTGGTGTTGGGTACTTCTCCCAAGAGACAGAGATTAGTCATGGTCAGAGACAGAATGCTGGGCTTAATATACTGTTAGTCTGACCCAGTATAGCACTTCTTATGTTCTGAACTTTTGTATATTTGGATTTTACTACTGCATGGGAAACTTCTATTTAAACTGGAGAAGATGGGAATCAATAAAGGCATATATAGATGAGTATGAACTGGTAACAAAGAAGAAAAATGGTTGTGCTGAAAGGTAGGTTGGAGAAAAGTTGCTAGTGGAGTTCCTCAAGGATCACTTTCGAACCCATATATTTGTTAATGTATTTCCATGGATTCATTTATGATGGCATGCTAATTTATTTGAGGTCATGGGAAAATTTCAGTCCCAAAATTGGATCATACAGGCAAAACGTTTGGGAAACAGAGGGCTGAGAGACAATGAATTTTTAGGTAAAAATAAAATGACCATGAGCAGCCAGTTTAATGAAAAGGCAAATGCAGTCCTGGTTAGGCATGGTTTTCCCAGTAAAGAAAAGGAGGCATTATTGCTGCTGTATAAGGCCACATTCACACCTGATGCAGCGGTGGTGGCAAAAGACCCGTGAGGAAAAGACATGGCAGTGGGGAGGAGCCTGATGCCGGAAGTAGCGCCGGTGCGAATGGGGTTCTGCTGCAGCTTTGCTCGCAGATGATAGGGCTGGCGCTACTTCCGATGTCGGGCTCCTCCCCACTGCTGCATCTTTGCCTCATGGGTCTTTTGCTGCTGCTGCCACATCAGGTGTGAATGTGGCCTAAGGTACTGGTAAAACCTGGAATACTGTGTTCTGTTTTGGTCACAGGTGTTCAGGAAAGGTGAAATTAACTGTGAAAAGTTCAATGAAAGGCTGTTAGGATCAGCAGAGGAATGGAGAACCTATTTTATTAAAAGAGTTTAAAGAACTTGGCCTATTCAGTCTAACAAAGAGAAGACAAAGGAGACAAGATCACAATGTACAAATATATTAGGGGAAGTAATACAAAAGAAGGGAAAGATTTATTTAAAATAAAAGTAAATATGAGTGCAAGAACACGTTCAGGAAGAAATTTACACTGGAAATTAGTCAAAGATTTTAACCATCAGAGCAGTGAACTTCTGGAATAGATTTCCAAGGATTGTAGTGGGAGGAAAGAACCCGATTAGCTTTGAAACAGAATTGGATACATTTATGAGAGAGAACACATGATGAGTTTTCCTTTTGCTATGACAAGAAGGGCTATTTAAAAAACAAACAAAAAAACCCCCTCTAAACATTTTGTTTTTGTTTCCTACCTTACTGAAGCACTGAAGATGCCTACAACTGGAGGTGGGACTGCTGGAGATGTTCTGGTGCCTAGGTATTTTAGTTATATATTGGGTGCCTAATTTCTGGGTTCTGTACACATGGTCAGGGTCTATCTGATAGATGTATTTGGGTTCAGGAGAGGATTTTCCCCCAGGTAAGATTGGCAGTTTACTTGGAGTTGTTTCTGTCTTCCCCTGAAGTGTGGGCATGGCTCACTTGTTTAGTCATCTGGGCATATATTTTAAAAATCTCACACTATGATTTCAGGGGTTGGTGTTCTCTGGTCACTTCTCATCTCTACTATGGGCAGATGTTTATTATCGGTTCTGTTTCTCTGATGCTGGATATTTCTGTTGGGGCAGTTTACTTACGGGGAAGTCTGCATTGGTGCAGGCAGATGAACTAGAGGATTCCTATACCTACGATCGGTTTACCCTTATCCTTGCAACATGGACCTGCCTGCTGTCATTCTCATCGTAACCAAGCCAAGTATGTGCACTTGAGACCTCGCATCTTCATGAATGTTAGACCCCTTGTCTCTCCCTCTGTTCCCCTTCCTAAGTCTCTCCCCCAGCTCCTGTCTCTCAGATTGTAAGCCCTAGGGGCAGGGACCGTGTCTATTTTATTACTTTGTAAAGTGCCAGGTACACTGCTGGCGCTATATAAATGTTTGTTAATAATAATAATAATAATTCCTGAGATCCCTTTCAGCTGTATGTTTATGAGATGGTACAACCAGTCACTCCTTCCCTGACTAGAAATGTGGCTCATCTGTTCTAGTTCTCATGCAGTCTATAGAGAAGGTGGTTGCCACACATGTTGGCCACAAAGGACAGATAGAGACAAAGTAGTTCTGATGGTATCTTTTACCTCTGCTGGTGAGCATCCTTGCATATTCTGACCAACAGAAAGTTGGTTCAATAAAATATATCATCCAAATTACTTCATTTACATCTCTAGCTTCTTGTGCAATTTTGACTAGGCTTCCAAGTTAAAGATTCACTAATTATGATTTTTCATTGCTATCATTTGAATGCACTGTCTGACAGGTATCTCACCCTAAATCCAATTTGGATTTCTGGATTGAAAGATTTTTACATTTTCTAGTTAAAATGCTGCACAGATTATGTTTTCTTTCTTTTTTAAAAAAAATACTCTCTTAAGTGTTGGTAAAGCATGTTACCTATTACATCACAGCCTTCTATTTTAGATTAGTTTAATATCTTGGATGACATTTAAACAGATGGATAGATTTTGTTTAGTTTGAATATTTTCCAGCAACTTGATTGGGGTAAAGCAGTTTCTTAAATGAGGCCCACACACAACCACAGAGAAAAGTGAAAACAGGAATCAATATTGTATTTAGATTACATCCATTCTTCTAGACATCAAAGTTGCAAGCATGTCAGATTCCACAAGACATTTATTGAGGCCTTCAATCAGCACCAGCGTACACTTCTCAGATAAATGAACACATAATATCCTAAAAGCTAAATTTCAAGGCATGGAGAGAAAGTTAATGTGCAATCTGAAGAATAAAGATTTGTTTAAAGTGAGTGCTCTGCTTGTGAAAGGTACCAGCCCCGTAGAATGAAGCCCTCTATTTATTTATTTTGATTTCTGCTCCACCCTTCCCAGATGGGTCAGTGCGGCTTACAAAACAAATAAAAACAATACATATAAAACACCATAAAAACCCAAACCCCCAACTTTTCCCCTCCCTCCTTCCCAACCACACCACAAACCCCTCTCCAAAACACCTCTACCCCAAACACCCACCAATGCCCATATCCCTGCCTGCCAAATGCCTTAACAAAAAGAAAGCTTTTACACCGCCTCCAGAAGATGCCCAGGCTCGGGCTCAGACAAACTTCTGGCAGAAGGGAGTTCCATACCATCGGGGCAGCAACCAAGAATGTCCCCCTGCAAGCCCTCACCGTATGAACAAGACTAACAGCTGGTACCCACAGGGAGGTACTCCCGGCCAATTGTAGGGTCCGCAGTGGGGTATGGAAGGACAGGGAGCCTTTCAGATATGTGGGGCCAAGACTGTTTAAGGCTTTAAAGGTCAAAACAAGCACCTTGAATTCTGCCCGGAAAACTATAGGGAGCCAGTGCAGAATTCAGAGCACCAGTGAAATGTGCTCCCAGCACCTCGCCCCTGAAAGAAGGTGAACCACCATATTCCCCACCATCTGCAGCTTCCGAACAGTCATCAAGGGCAGCCCCATGTAGAGCATGTTGCAGTAAACCTGCCTCGAGGTGATGAAAGCATAGGTGACAGTTGCCAGATCTGAATCAGAAAGAAAAGGCCACAGTGTCTCACCAGATGGAGAAAAGCACTCCTGGCCACCACTGCAACCTCACAATCCAGGTGCCGCAAGTGGTCCAGAAGCACTCTGAAGCTGCAAAACTAACTGACTGGAGGGAGCTGAACTCCGTCAATAACAGGCATCCCAATTCCCTCCAGGTCACAAGACTGGCCAACCATCATTACCTCAGTCTCGTCAGGATTCAGCTTCAATCGGCCTATCCTCATCCAGTCCCCGATAGCAGTCAGGCATCGGGCAAGCACCAAGATTGCAGGGCCTGGGTCGGATGAAAAAGAGAGACAGAGCAGAGTGTCATCAGCATACTGATGGCACTTCACCCCAAACCTCTGAATGACATCACCCAGTGGCCTCATATACACATTGAACAAGAGGGACGACAGAATGGAACCCTGAGAGACCCACAGGAGGTCTCGAAAGGACGATGAGCAATCACCCATCACCACTCTCTGAGATCTTGACAGGAAGGAGCGGAACCATTCAAGAGCGGTCCTGCGTGCCCCCGCCAGGTCCTGCGGTCGTGTCAACATCATCTCCTGGTCAACTGTATCAAAGGTCGCCAAAAGATGTAACAGAATAAACAGGGTAGAATTCTCCCTGTCAATTTCCAGAAGCAGGTCATCGGCCAAAGTCACAAGTGCAGTACTCAAGTTGGAAGCCCAACTGAAATGAGTCCAGGAATCCAATAGCATTGAGATGAGCCTGGAGCAGTCAGGCAACCACCTGTTAAATAACCTTCCCTGGGAAGGTTAGAGAAAAGCCGATAGCTGGCCAGAGAGTCATCATCCAAAGATGGTTTCTTAAGCAGGGTCTGGACAACCGCAGTTTTAAGAACGTCCGACATCCTACCTTCCTGAAGAGAGGCATTGACAACCCCAGCCAGTAATGACCCCAGCATCTCCCAGCGGGCTGTCACCAGCCACAACAGGCAAGTATCTAGTGCACAACTGGTTGCCCGCACCGCCCCAAGCATCTCCCCCACATTGGTGAGTGATACCAATTAAAACAGATCCAAACAGACAGGACAGGACTGAATTTCCATAACCTTAAACTCTGACTCTTCAGGTAAAATGGTAGCACCCAGGTTGTGGTGAATATGAGCGACTTTGTCTGCAAAGTAGTTAATCAAATGTCATAGCAGGCATTAGATGACTCCATTTCCAAGAAGAGGCAGACCAGATTAACCAAGCCCCTCAACACCCAGAACAGCTTTGCCGGACGGGACTTTGCAGATGCTATGGCAGTGGAGAAGAAAGCTTTCTTCGCTGCCATCACGACCACGGCATAGCCCTTTAAAAAGGAAATATTCTGCCGATTGGTCGGCTTCAGCGCAAGTTGAGCGCCACCTGCACTCTAACCGCCTACCCTCCCACTTCTGCTGGCTCAGGTCCTCTGTATACCAGGGTGGATCTGTGCTGCCACAATGGTGGGAGCAGACGTCTGGGTGCAACCGTGTCAATGGCAATGACCAAGATGTCATTCCATAAAGTCACCAGGTCATCGGCAGAGTAGCCATCAAGGTCAGTAGGCAGGTAAGCCCCCCAAAGAGTTCTGGAAACCATTTGGATTCATAAGTCTCCTAGGGCAGACCATCTCAATGGGTCCACCACCCTGGCGAAGGCATAAAAAGGTGGGGATCTGTGAATTCAGAAGGTAATGGTCCGACCATGACAATGCTATCATAACACCACCAATAATCAGAACCCCTGTTTCCAGGCTGATGCAAAACATCAAATCCAACGTGTGTCACGCTTCATGTGTCGGAACAGATACTATCTGGGATAGGCTTATGGTTGTCATGGCAACCATGAACTACTGCTCTGCCCCTGAATGGCCAGCCTCAGTGTGTATGTTGAAATCCCCCAAAACAATAACTCTAGCAGTTTCCAACACCACTTCCGAGACCAGCTTGGCTAGAGCAGTCAGTGAGTCAACCGTGCAGTAGGGTGGTCAGTACACCAGAAGAATCCCTAATCTATCCCCAGCCAAATCCAACACAAGGCAGACATACTTCATATGGATGAGCCAGGCACCAGAGACCTTTGAAAGGTGAAGATATCTTTACATATCAGAACCACTCTGTCCACCCTCCACCCCCACCCCCGGCCTCTGATCCTAGACTGATGCTGCATCAAGTACCAAGTTGGCACTATCTGGGACAAAATCGGCTCCAAATCATCCAGCCAGATCTCTGTAATGCAAATGAGGTAATAAGATCATGGACTGCTGATGTTTTATTAGCCACTGACCTCACATTAAGCAGCATCAGTGTCAGATCAGAGGCCCTACTGGCCTTAACCCCCAAATGTCCCAAAATATCCCCAAAACAGGGGGAAAGCGGGACACAGGGACATAAAATAAATACAACATAGTAACCTGATCTTGACATCACTGACTGCCTTCAGAATAAGTGAAGGGTAGCTCACACACCATAATTGTTCAACCCTTCCATTTTGATGAGATTTTAATGATACAAAACCTGTCTACTCTTATCTGAACTGGGAAAACGGACCATTTTAAACACACTATCAAATACAATTGAGACAGACAATGGTTCTCTTCACCAGTAATCTAACATGATTTTAAACTTGATTTTATAGTTAAAATGGTGCTTCGCAGCGAATACCGTTTTAATTGAAAATGGCATATTCGCTGCATTCCACATTATTAGGAGACACCATTCGCTTAGTAGTAGTTTCCATTCAGCATTTCTGGAAGTGCTGATAGTGACAACAAATGTGTCATCATGGTGTTGGAAAGTGCCAAAAGTGTCACAAATTCACCAAAAGAAATACCACAAGGGCAAAAAGAATCCCAAACACAAAAAATACGGTGAACATTCAGCAGGTTCCAAAACAGACAAAAAGTTCATATTGATTCAGGAACGGCCATTTTCCCCACCAGCTTCAGTTTACAGGTGAAAGGACAGAACTGTCACCGAGTCCCCTCAATACACATACACAACCCTACCCACAAGAATAAAGAGACACATTCAGAACTGATCACAAAGGAAGTTGTACTGACCAACACAGCTTAGTTTAATACTGCAAAATGCAATATTTCAGGCAACTATGAAAGGTCAGTTTGTAACAGGATAACGGATGTAAAAATGTTTACCAAAAAAAAAAAAAAAAAAGGTGTTTAAAAGGCCTTAAACAGCCATGGTCTTATAAAATATATGTTCTGTGAGCCAAACATCTCTGCCTCGATGTCTCGCTGTCAACTTGAACTTAATATGGCCAAAACTTAACTCCTAGTCTTCCCACTGAAGTCTCTCTCTCCCTTCTCAATTTCCATCGACAGGGTCACCATTCAGCCCATCCCTCAGGCATGTAGACTGGGTTTCATCTTTGACTCCTCCCCTCTCTTTTAAACCTCAAATCGATTTTGTCACTAAATCCTGTCATCTCTCCTTGCGCAACATTGCTATAATCCATCCTTTCCTCACAGTTTCCACTACTAAAACCCTAGGCCATGCTCTGGTTATCTCTCGCCTTGACTATTGCAGCCTCCTTCTCACCGGCCTTCCCCGCTCTCACCTTGCCCCCCTCTCATCTATTAAAAACTCTGCTGTCAAGATCAATCACCTCACCTGCTGCTTTGATCATGTGCAGCCCCTTCTCTCCTCTCCACGGGTTCCCTCTACTTGAACGCATTCAGTGCAAAGGCTATCCTTGGCATTGCCCCCCCCCCCATCTCTCTACACTAGTCTTCTGCTACCCTCCCGTACATAAGCTCCGCTCCTCCTCTAACACCACCCTCTACCACTTCACCCTCTACCACCACCCTCACTTGCTGCTCCTCAAAGCATATTTGCCTGTTCTCCTTTGCTGCCCCCCATGCCATGCCTGGCACTCCCTCCCTCCCAACCTTCAAATCCCTCCTGAAAATTGACTTTTTATTTATTTATTTTATTTATTTATTATACAATTTGTAGGCTGCCCCCTCCTGCTAAAAGCATCTCGGAATCGCTAACAACATATTAAAATAGATTAAAAAATAACAATAATACAATTAAAAAACCCACAATAACATAAATTACCCCCTACCCCACCTTAACCCAACCCACCCAGCCCATCTCCCTCGGGAAAGGCATGACAGAACAGCCAGATCTTACATTGTCTACGGAAAGAGGGGAGGTCGGTGGTCAGGCGGACCTCCAGCAGGAGGGAGTTCCACAGCCGCGGCACAGCCACAGAGAATTCCCTCTGCAAGGTCGACACCCAAGAAACCCGGGNCAACACGTATGTAACATGCAGGTACTGTGGTTTTCATGTGAATGAACAATACATTTGTAATTCTGAAAGCATTATGTAAAACATGACACGTTTGGTGGTGTTGGAATCGTATTGAAATGCTGAGTCCACTGAGATCAAAATTTGTATATGGGGATAATATATAAAAAATTAAGTTTGTAAAGTAGAAGATAGAGTGTGAGTCCAAAGTAAAGTTAAGCAGGAGCTGAGACAGGAAGGGAAGACGATTATAATATCAATGAAGTGTTAATGGAGGGTACTTGAGTTACCAGTGGCTTCCAGAGAGACTGAGCCAGTGGCCCAGAAACAAAAAAGCAAGAGTCTTCTGGGAGCTATTAAGAAAGTATTTAAGGGGAGAAAGGTAAGGAAAACCAACAGAGATTTGAGACATTCTTTTGTAGAGATACAAGCAACCCAAAGATGGACTGAAAAACATCTGGAGCAATTAAAAAGAAAAGAATCCAGCTAAAAACATCTAAGCTGTGTAACTTGTAAGCTGGGTAAGGGTGGGGGGGGGGCGGGGGGGGGGGGGAGAAATCTTGCGAGAATCTGAATCAGACCTGCTCTATCTTTGCTCCAAGTCCTCCAGTTCTCAGTCGGATGAAAAAGAGAGATATAGCTGGGTGTCATCAGCAGGTGGGTTGGGTAAGGGTGGGGGGGGGGTATGTTGTTTTTATATTGTGTTTTAATCGTGCTTTAAATCATATTGTTGCTGTTTTAAAAAATTTTAATATGTTGTTAGCCGCCCCGAGATGCTTTTAGCAGGAGGGGGCGGCATACAAATTTTATTATAAATAAATAAATATTGATGACACCGTACGCCAAACTCCCTAACAACCTCCCCCAAAGGCTACATATACATGATGAACAAGAGAGGGGACCGGATAGAACCCTGCGGAACTCCACACATGAAGCGCCGGGGAGAAGACAAAAAATCACCCAGGACCACACGTTGGGTTCTCCCAGCCAGGAAAGAGTGGAACCATTCAAGAACGGTCCCGCCAATCCCTGCCCAGTCCCGCAGCCGAGTCACCAACAATTTATGATCAACAGTATCAAACGCAGCCAAGAGATCTAATAGGATCAACAGGCCTTTTGTCAGGCCTTCCCTAGCTTCTCATCCCCTTAGTCCCCCTTCCTTCCCTGATGAAACTATGTAACTAAGCTAAGCACATGTACCTGCAACTTCACACCTTCATTAATGAATTGTCATCTCTCCCTCTGTTGCCCTGATCCCTTATCTCTTCTCCCTTGTCTTCCTTAGATTGTAAGCCCCCAGGCAGGGACCCTGTCTATTTTCAACCGTGCCAGGTACATTGCTTGTATTATATAACAACAACAAACAGAGTAAAACATTGGGAGCAAGACAACAACTTGCCAAAATTTAAATCAAGTCTGCATTGAGAGGAGGTGCACAACACAAAGGTTCAGGCCACAGTCTTCATACTATTTATTCTGGAGTAGTCCCATTACTCTGGGGCAAGCTGTTTGAGAGTTGCAGCCTCAGAGTTCTTAAACCCAGGAGAAAAGCCTCTGTATTCTTGAAGATTACTTGGATGAAATTATTTTAATAAAGGACATTTTTGAAATGGAATCTAGGATAAAAATGGAACTAGAAGCTGTTGTAGAAAATTATTTGATGGCTCTGCATTTTCTTTAAGCTTAATACATATTCCTTTCCCATTTCTTCAAAGAAGCCAAAGTTAAAAATTGCACTAGTTGTGCCTGGCTCCTCAATCAGCATAGCTGATTGGGTATTCAGTCTGAAAGTTGTTGTTTTTCTCAGAAAATTTCAGTTGGCTCAGGAGTTTCATTTATTTATTTGAACTTATATTCCTCTCCCCCCCTCCCCTTTTCCTAAGGCTCCAAGCCAAAGATAGTGGCTACCAAACATACCATTGTCATGAAAAGAAGGGTGGATAAAAGAATTGATGAGTGAAAGTTATTTCATTTGAATCAGTATTTTTATTTCTAAAATTGTATGGTTGTTCGACTAAATCTGTATAAAATTAAATTTATGTTAATTTATCTTAAATTTCCAACCATTAAAAAGAATTTCAGTAAACTGAACATTAAAATGAAAGAAACCTCACCTTTGACGAATGAGTTATCGACTGCACGCACTTGCCGACTAGTGCCTACGCAGGCACGCATGCTGACGCCGCTGGCTTCGCATGCCTCAGCACGAGGTCAAGCATACAGCGAGGAGAAGGAAGGAGGGAGCGAGCAACGGGAGCCGAGCTGCCTGCCCTGCGACGAGTGAACTCAGCGGTGGCAAGGCAAGCACCATTAACTTGCCAGGGAGGAGGCAAACAGGAGGCCAGCAAGACACACAAGCCTCTCTTGATCCTCAGTCCTCCAGGATTCGGAAGGAAATTCAGGTGAGGACACCACAAGGAGGAGGTTTTGGGGACGGAGCAAGCGGAGGGAGGGGTCGGGGAGCCAGCCCACGGGGGGGGGGGCAACCACAGCGGGGAGGGAATGGGGGGGGAAATCAGGGCATGGATGTTTGCTGCTGGCAGTGGCGCTTCAATTTTGGAACATGCCCAATTGCCCAACATCATGGCGAAGGAGGGGACAGTGCTTTCCCCCCACTCTTCTCTAAGGGAGGGGGGCAGGGGGCAGCCTGCTCTCAGAGGGGGGTCCATTCAGCTGGGGGAGGGTTGGTTGTTCAGTGCTGTCTCTGTTAGAAGGATGGGCAGATCCTCCCTCTTCCCTTTGTGATCGCCCCATAGAGAGAAATTGGGGTGCAGAGCAGCTACAATGAAGCAGAGAACCATCCCAGCAAAGGGGAAGAATTTGTCCTTGGCACCCTAATGCACAAAATAATTCACAGACGGGCAGGGACCCCCTTCCCACCTCCGTCCCCTGGATCAGCATTGGGAGCCAGGCACTCGTTCACTGCTGCTGGGGCATCCCTATAGCGGGGCAGAGACAGCGACTAGTGCGCTTCTGTGCATTTCTCTCTCTGGGGCGATCACAAAGGGAAGAGGGAGGATCTGCCCATCCTTCTAACAGAGACAGCACTGAACAACCAACCCTCCCCCAGCTCAATGCCCCCCCACCCCTGCCTGCTGCCCCCATCCCTTAGAGAAGGGGGGGAGCACGGTCCCCACCTTCGCCATGATGGTGAGCAATTGGGCGTGTTCCAAAACTGAAGCACCACTGCCAGCAGCAAACATCCATCCCCCGATTCGGCTGCCCACCCCACCTCCTGCAGTGGTCTGGCTCCCTGACCCCTCCCTCTGCAAATATGATTATTTGCATAAATGGGCAGGGCCTAATGATGAAAATTAGGCCTCGCACCAAGACTTCGCACATGGCCCCACAAACCCTAGGGCCGGCCCTGGAATCAGGGAAAGCATTGTTAAGTAACCTTTGAGGTCAAGCTTCATTGGTTGTGTACTGCATAATCCTGCAAATACACAGTTGCTTAATTTTATATGCTGTGCCCTGATCACAGAACTCAATGACTGATTTCAGTGGCCTTTGGTTTAGATTCACTGAGCAGTCCCACTGACACATCAAATTAATCACTCATTTTATGTTTGCATAGCATTGGTGCCTAAAGGCTCAACATTGCAAAGATGCATTTCAGTATGCAACACTATGCACTTTGAGTGCACCCACTGAAGCCCATGAGACAGCAGACAGCGTATAATACTTTGACCTAAGTCTTAACAGGATGAGCCCTAGGAATTTGTGGCCCTGATCTTGCACCATCAAAAGCAATAGAAGCTTTGCTACTGACTTCAATGAGCATGAGATCAAGCCATATAGCATTTTCAGTCTTTACAAAGGAGAAAATACTGAATTTACTTTAATCCAAATATCAGTACTTGCAGTGTCTTTGGAGTAGAGAAATTTTTGCTTCAGCTACTTTTGTTTTCAATTTAGCACAAATAATTCCAGTTTTAGTATTTTGATTTGTTATCTAACACAATTGAGGTAGTCTGATATAAACACTAAAAAAAAGAATTAAAACACTGTTCTTGTTCATCATTAATTTAATTCAAATTTCTATCCAAATTCAGCTTGACAAAAGTCATGAGTAACATGACAATGTTAACTGTCCAATAAATAGGAATACATTTTCTCATAAAAGTTTTAAAATTAAAAAATTAAAAAGCTGAATAAATTATACTATATAATTGCTTAGACACACAGTTACTCCATCTACCTGGTTTGTAAAAAGTACCACCAAATCTAGTGTTAAGCAATATTTAGTTGTTAACAAACCAACATGTTTTAACAGTTATGCCAATAAGTGTGCACTTTTCTTTAGAAAATTTAAAAGTGCAAATAGAAAAAAAACATGATTAAAAACATTATTTAAATCAAGGATTTTTCTTGCTCTAATTAAGTGATTAAATCAATCTACCTGGAAGTAATGATTAACAACATGAAGAGAAAAGAGAATGCTGACAAGCTCAAAGATCATTTCTAAGAGAATGAATCCCATCATTGTTTGATATGAGACATGAAACTTTTAGGTATCAGTCTTTTATTAATTATGGCCACGCTATTCATCATACTCTCATTCTCAGTCTTGTGTCTTTGGGCTCCTTCACACAGATACTTACTCCAGAGCAATAACCCCGTAGTTCACTTTAACCCTGTTTTTGTTCTCACAAGGGAGGCTAACACAAGGTAAAATAAGAAGTTATTTCACCTGAAGGAAAAGGAGGTAAAGATAGATTGATTTTTTTACATTCCATTAACTGTGTTAACAAAAACAAGTTAAGAGTTAACCACCAAGACAACCTTCCAGACACTCCTTTCCCAGAATGCACAATCATTTACCCCCAGTGTAACCTAAGTATGTGTTTGTGTGAACACCTGCAGAAAGAAGTAGTTACTCCAGAATACAACCATGAGGTAATAAGCCCTAGAGAGCCTGACTGTGTGACAGCCTTGTGTGAACACTGCCTGTGATTGTTTCTTCACAGCAACTGAAATTCAGATAAAGGTTTGTAGACAGATAATTCTCTCCTTTAGCTGTTGCCCCAGATCTGTGCCTCAAGTTCCCACTAAAAAGGAACCAGGCTCACTAGCTTCTTCATTAGTCCCCTCCAAAGGGTGCTTTATTACATAGAGCAGAAGTTTTCCCAAAAACATTGATAGTTCCCTCAACATATTATAGGGCCTTGCCAGCCAACTTGCCTGCCAGGACCTATTCATGAAACCATATTCCCCTGAGACAATAACACTTGCATCCCCATGTCAGCTACGCCACTTGCCTTTATGCAGAACACAGTCAGCTGACCTCTTTCAACTCCAGCTGACCACTATCAACTTCCTCTATACTCAGGCTAGAACTCCCCTTAAGGCAGGAGTAAATGGGCCAGAAGCAGGGGAAATTAGCCTATTAGCCCATTCGAGGCCAGCTAGCGCTGCCAGATCAAAAATTAAAAAATAAGGATCACTTTGGAGTTCTGGGGTTCTGAAATAAGGGATGTCCTCTATGTTCTAGGGCTCCGAAATAAGGGATGCTCCCTTTAAAAAAAGGTGCATCAGGCAACCTGAGGACCAGATCACCCTACTACTACATCATGGGTAATGACTACAACATGGGTCATGATCAGAGAGCCTCTGACCCTGTGCTGCTGCTGTTGAATGCGAGGTCGGTGGTGAATAAAGTAACAACTGTCCAGGAGATGATCCTGGACTCAGCCTCCGATCTCGTATGTATCACGGAAACCTGGCTGGACCTCGAGTCGGGGTCTATTCTGGCTGACCTTGTTCTGGCCGGGTATTCCGTGCAGCATCAGTCACGGTCGGGGTGTAGCCATGATTTTTAAAGAGGGATGGTCTGTGAGGAGGTATCCGGTGCAAACCATGGTTGGTATGAAGATCCTTCACCTTGTGTTTGATTTGGCAGGGGATAGTTTAAGGGTGCTGCTTGTATACCGTGCACCTACCTTTACAACCTCTCTGCATGCTCTGATGGAAGTGGTATCAGGGGTGGTGTTGTAGTCCCCGAAGACATTAGTCTTGAAGGACTTCAACATTGCCACCCAGTCTCAAGGAGGCTGTGTGTGCCCCCTGCTGAAGAAGCCATCCTTGGATGTGGACGCACTTGCCAGGTACCAACCTGTCTCTAATCTTCCCTTTTTAGGGAAGATTATTGAACGGGCGGTGGCACTGCAGTTCCAGGCACATCTGGATGGCATCGGTTTCCTCGACCCTTTTCAATCTGGTTCCGCCCCGGCTATGGTACAAGAGATGGCGTTGGTGGCCTTGGTGGATGATCTCCGCCGGGAGATGGATGCAGGGCGCTCAACATTCTTGTTCCTGCTAGATCTCTCGGCCGCTTTTGATACAGTGGACCATGGGCTGCTGTTGAGATGGTTGCAAGCCCTGGGCGGGTCTGGACGGGACTGTCCTTGGGTGGTTCCGCTCATTCCTCTCGGGGAGAAGCAGCGGGTAGTGCTGGGGGCTGAAACATCTAGCCCCCGGACCTTGGATTGTGGTATTCCGCAAGGTTCCATCTTGTCTCCATTATTGTTTAATGTGTATATGCAGCCCTTGGGGGAGATCGTGAGGGGGTTCAGGGTGCGCTGTCACCAATAGGCTGTTGATACTCAGCTGTACCTCTCTTTTTCAACTGACCCAGGTCCTGCCGTCTCCGTACTCTCCCAGTCTTTGGAGGCCGTGGCAGATTGGATGCTGCAGAGCAGACTAAAGCTGAATCCCGATAAGACGGAGATGATTATGGTGGGTAGGGCGACGGAGATATTGGCTCTCCTCATAGAGGGGGTCCATCCTCCGGTAGCCCAGCAGGTTTAGAGTCTGGGGGTGCTGTTGGATTCAGACCTGCACCTGGATCGACAGGTGGAGGTGGTGGTTAAAACCGCTTTCCGCCAGTTGTATCTGGTGCGAAGGCCGCGCCCATACATCTCCAGACCCGACCTGGCCACCCTCATCCATGCCTTCATCACCTCGAGGCTAGACTACTGCAACGCGCTCTATGTGGGGCTTCCCTTGACGCTGGTTCGGAGGCTGCAGCTAGTGGCATGAGGGGGGCGGCTAAAAAAATGCAAAGAAATAAATATAATAAATAAATAAACATTCACGCCGATGCCACCCTTGGGGGCACGGAGCATGAGTTCATGGCCACCATGTCAACCATGGGCCTGTCTGAGGTGGTTAGTGGCCCAGCACATCGGGGAGAGGCATACTCTGGATCTCATGTTTTGCACCGGCCTTGAGGAAGGTGTTCTGTTATTGGGGGAGATATCAACAGTGCCCTGGCCATGGACGGACCATTACCTCCTGCAGACCTCTCTTCTGGTGCATATCTGCCCCCGGATGGATGCGGGACCAATTTGTATGGTTCACCCCGGAGATTGATGGAACTACAGCGGTTCCAGAGGACTCTGGGGGAGATACCCTCTGATTTTGACGGCTGTGTCATTGATGACCTCGTGGCATTCTGGAACACCTTGCTAACTGAGGCCACTGATTGGACGGCTCCTAGATGTCCGCCTCCCAGGCGACAGCACCGCAGGCCTGCTTGGTATTTGGAGGACCTGCAGCACTGAAGCCGACAAATTGTAGCATAGAGCTAGTTTACGAGCCTATGCTGTGGCTATGAAGACAGCGAAAAAAAGAGTTTCTTGCTGGCCTCATAGCATCCGCTAAGTCCTGTCCAGTGGAGCTTTTCCAGGTGGTGCGGGGGTTGGTCAGTCCGGCCTCCCTCCACCTAAAAGTGGAGTCATCTACAGCACGCTATGACATGTTTGTGGACTATTTTGCGGATAAAATCGCTCGTATTCACCGCAACTTCAATGCTGCACTTATTACAGTAGGAAAGAGGTTATGGAAGCCCCATCTTGTCCAATTTTGTGGGATCAATTCCAGTCGGTGGTGCCCGTCAATGTGATCGGGGTCCTTGAGGCGGTTAGGGACACTTCTTGTGAGTTAGACCCGTGCCCGTCCTGGCTGGTGAAATCTTGCAGGGGGGTCAATGCCTCCCTCCGGGAGGGCAGAGTGCTGGGCTGCCTCAAGAAGGTGGTGGTGCGGTCTCTGCTCAAGAAACCATCGCTTAACATCAACTCCCTTGCCTGCTATCGACCTGTCTCTAACCTTCCCTTTTTAAGGAAGGTTATTGAACGGGTAATGGCCCAGCAGCTGCAGGGGCATCTGGACCACATCAGTTTCCTTGATCCCTCCCAGTCGGGATTTCGTCCGGAATATGGCACCAAGGCTGCACTTGTGGCCTTGGTGGATGACCTCTGCCAAGAGTTAGACCGGGGTCGGTCAACCCTGTTGGTGATGTTAGATCTTTCGGCTGCGTTTGATACCATATATCTCACCCAACGTTTCACTCCCAAAGAACCTCCAGTAGCTCTCTGCTTCATGTAGAATTCATTGGGAAGAAGAAGGTATGGAGGGAAATGGTTAATGGACTAAGTGAATTGATTCACCTTTAGCTTGACTGATTTAATTTGCAGGACAAAAGGTTTTTGGAAAGCTGTCTCACTGGGACTTCAGGAAGGAGGGGGAAAACCATATCCCCAGGGCAGACCCAACTGAGGTGTGTCTGTCCACTGACAGATTTTGAAAATGGAATAGACAAGAAACATGCAAACTCTAGAAAAACAAATCTTTTCACAGCAATAAACTTTTTACAGTTTCTAACAGCTACGTTTTTGAATGATTTCCGTATTGTTCAAAGCTTTTTTGGATCGGGGTGGATCCAGCATCCCTCCCTTCCCAACATTTAGCCCAAAGTTGCTCCAATGCTCTGCTGTATCACACTGGCACATATGCAGGATGCCTAATTCAGTGAATTCAAGAAACTTCATAAAACTGACTTCAAGCACCGAAAGTCTTGCTCTGAAAGAGAGAAGACAAAAGCCTTCTGATCTGTAAGGTTACTTCCCTTCGTAGAAGCTCTGTAAGGAATCAATTTAAGTCTATAAGTAAAGAAGAAAGGGATGAAGTAGTGAACAAATATATTGGAGTATTTAAATCATCCAATTATGATTAACAAGCTGAGTTGTGGCAATATGCTGTAAGTGTTCATTATTAGAATTTAACTTCAGTGAACTAATTAACGGCCCCAGACTCTGTAGGAGAGTTAACTTCAAAAAATATAGTTCTGATTTAGGAGCATGCAGAAATTAAAAATACTTTTGATGGCAGGTTGCTTATCTGAGAGATGAACTGAGTTAATAAACCCCCTTTAGCTCCAGAAACAAAACTAGAAAACTACAAACCGTCTCTGTTGAGTTAGCTACAACGGTTTTGGAGGTACCTGTCGGCCAGAAGACAGTAGCTTATCCCAAAGGGCAAGGACACAGAACCAAACACAAGGGATATGCTCAACAACAATCAAGTTTGTTTTATGACAAAGCAGACAGCCATGGCACTGACGCTTAGCCTGGCGACCCCTTTGGATCCTATCTTTATAGTAAGCTCCATGAACAGGCGAGTCAGAGTTACAAGAGAATGGGCCTCCGGGACCGGACAGTACCAGAGAGATAATAAATGTGGGTTACATATAGAGCTTGTTACAAGAACAGCACATTCCAGTTAATGTACCATGTTGCTCTTACGTTGCCTATGTTGATGGTTTTGAGCCATATGCTTGGTTGTGATGCCCTTGATCCGTCCGGCCCACAGTGGGGCCTCTTGGCCTGATGCTGCAGTACTGCTGTAGCAGGGTGCGGTCACCCAGGGTAAGTCCCCACAGGATGAAACCCCAGAAGTCACGTTCACTTATGAAACTCAACTCAATAGTCACTTACTTTAGGGATTCTGCTCTCAGTCTTTATTCATATACACAGTTTCTCTCCAGTAGCAGTCTCTATAGGTTAGTATACACAGTCTCTATAACCTGTCACTATCGCTGGGAAACAGCCCTCTGGCAACCCTGGCCCTATCTCTAACCCCAGCTCAACCAGGCCCATGCCTCTGGCTGGTTCCTCAGTCTCTAGTCACAGCCAGATAATCCCTCTCTGGCCATTTACTCACTGGTCTTGGAAGTCTCTTCAGGACCCGGGACAGCACTGATCACCTGACCCAACCAGCCTAGGCATCCAGGATTTCTCACAGCTCAGACTGGGTTCAGAACCCTGGACAAGGCTCAAGCTGAGCCTCCAGCAGAGCTCCTCTGCAGTCAGACCCTCCTCTGGCTGGGGTTTCTCTTATATGCCCAGAGTCGGTTTGAACAAAAACCCATGCCCCACGCAAACGGAGCGTTCACATCTCATGTGCAACTCACACAGAAGGCACACGTACCTGTGCTGGCAGGAGGGATAATGGCCTGCGTGCATAATCCACGCACACAGGGGTCTGGGATCAACCCCAGTGTCTGCTCAATCTCTATTTGGCTCTCAATGTTTGCTTTCCATTTCACCTACTGAGCTGGCTCTGCCAAGCCCTTATCAGGTCACCACCCAGCCTGCCCCATCCTCAGGCTGGAACTCTCTGCTCTTCTTAAAGGGGCAGCAGCTCCATCAGGCTGTGCCCTGCCACAACTGCCTAACTGTAATGAGTTTGCTGTTGTTCCTTTCTGTAGCATTATTTTTCTTAATTCCCTGTGTATTACAGTATTGTACTTTTCCAATCACTCTTTCTCCAGATAAGAACTACATAAAACAAAAAGCAGTGGAATGTAGGTATAGGGTGCTACACAGGAGACAAGGTTAAAAGCTAGAAAAGAATAGTTTCTGGAATATCAGGCCAAGTGGCCCCACTGTGACCAGGCTCAAGGGCATCACAACAACCAAGCATATGGCTCAAAACCATCAATATAGGCAACATGAGATCAACACTGTACATTATCTGGAATGTGCTGCTCTTGTAACAAGATCTATACGTAACCGACATTTGTTACTGGTACTGGTTAATGGTACTGTCTGGTTCTGGGAGACCCCTTCGTTTTTAACTCGGACTCAGTAGCGCAGCTGTCTGCTTCGTCCTGTAATAAACTAGATTATTGTTGAGCATATCCCTTGTGCCTGGTTTCATGTCACTGTCCTTCGGGGTGAGCTACTAGCTCTTGGCCAATGGTTACCTCCAATAAGCAATAGCTTAATATTATTATTTATTATTTTGACAATTCTCAAATGTGTACCAGGTGCTTTACAGAACAAATACTATAACACATGATGCAATTCTCCTCTTCCTCACACCAGTTTCACACTGGTGTTGTTCCACGGACTATAAAAGGCATTACTCCACATTTACATTGGTATAAGAAAAGAATTTAGCCCACCCCTTTCCCATTGGGCTTATAGGACAGAATAAACAAAATGAGAAAGGATGTGTTTGTAAAGACAAGGGGTAGGCCAAAAGAATATGCTGTTACCCACTTATAAATAAATTATGGGGGCAATAATTCATATGACCAGTGGTCACAAAACTTTGCCCAAGGTGTATCACTACTCTTTGACCCTATTCTCTTTGAAGTCACTGTCAAAACCACTACCAATCTGATTGGGATCTGGATCACATTTTCTGTCAGACAGCTCCTCAATGACAGCAGTGCTATAGAGATTCTTCATTATGTTAACACTTAAAAAGGAACTAGGCTGTTGCTCTGAATATAAATGAGTTTCCTAGCACAAGACAGACATTTCAGAGAGAAGAAAGCATTTGGGGGGGGGGGGGGAAACGACATGAGAATATTGGTTGTTCATTTACTTGTTTCCTTCCCTCTCTAGTGACCTCTTGGTTATTTCCCCTAAGTGGTAAAGGAAAAATGAGCACTAATGACATAATGTGTATAATTATTCATTAGCTTTTCTTATGCCATCTACTGTGTCCCTTTGACCTCAGCAGTTATGCGTGACAGACTCATGGCATACACCATCACAAGGGCCATCAGTTGTTATTCCGGAGAGCTGCTAGCTACTCCCTTTAGCTTATTTGTGTTTTGTTATGGTGGGGACAACTACTATGGTAGGTAAGTTTTATTATGTATGGCCATTGGCCTTTACAAATATATTAACAATACAACTAAAATCACTAAAACAGTTGACAAGCAACAAACAAATCTCACAATATACAAAATCATAACCCCTATTTGCAATTAACATTCTCAAAGCATATCATGTCACCCCTTAACCAAAAATCCATAAGAGACTCACAGAATCTTAAAGACTGAATTATACATATACAAAGGCTTAGTCTTCGAACGAAACCTATCTTTGCTTATACAAAATCATACAGAAACAGAAAGCAGCCACCGCTCTCGAGTGGAGAGAGTCAGAGCCATCAACCAAATACTGAGTCAGAAGGTCGTCATTCCAACCCTTAGGTACCCGCTCAACAAAAGGCCCAATGTATTTATTCCACAGAGATCTAAACTTCGGACAAACCAGAAGCATATGTTTGCCTGATTCAATCTCCATTAAATCACAATGAGGACAAATCCTCTCCTCCTTTGGGACTCTCCAGTAACGCCCTTCAAGCACTGCAGAGGGGAAAACACCGCAGCGCATCTGGGCCAATGCTTTTCGAAGGGACCATTCTGGCCACTGGGTGATATAAGACATAGGGCACATATTAGGAGTGGTAAATACATAGTCCAGGGCCATTGATTGTGAAGCCAGAGCAGCTAGCTCTCTCTGTTGTTCCTGATCAAAGACCCGTCGCTTGATCAGTACAATTGCCCCCTTAAGCCCAAGTGGAATCAGGGTCTCTCTAGAGAACCCCAATCTAGCTAATTCTATACTTACAAGCTCACTCCAGTGGCTACCGGTGATAGAATCCGGAATAAAGGACAAAAGTAGGGATGAAGGCAAAGGAAAACTGCCACCCTAAGCCAGAATTTCATGATGGCCACCAAGGCCAGGGCTCTAACAGAGGGCATTGCTACTTCAGCCCTCAAGAGAACCTGGGGAACACAGGGAGGCAATCCCAGAATTGACCGCAAAAATCTATTCTGGGAGGTCTCCAGCTGATCCAAAAAAGAAAGTCCCCAGATTACCACGGCATACAACAGCTGCGGGATTACCTTAGCCTTAAAAAGGCACAGTGCAGGGTCCGCCAACTTCCCTCCACTAGTATAAAAAAAACCTATAATAGAATTTGAGGTTCTCCGGGCTTGCAATTTAGCTGCCTCAACATGGGTAGTCCATCGACAGGAGGAGGAAAAAAGTACCCCTAAATATTTACAGACCCGGACCTGCTCGATGGGAATATTATCAACTAACTATCTATATACTGGCGACGAGAGTAGCCCGCAACTATTACTTTGGTCTTAGCTACTATGAGAAATAGAAGGCTCCCAGTGTTGTCAGCTCACATGATTTTAGCACAAGCCTTGCAATCAATGATATTTCTTAAGGCCCTGGCTTCTAGAATCAGATTATTAAGTGAAAATTTATTTGTGGCTTCTCTTGTAGAGAAACGTCTGAAAAACTCAGCATCACTTAAAAACTCAAAATCCAAGAGCCATTTAAAAAAATAATAATAATAATTTTGAGTTCTTTGTAATCAGATGATTTTTAAGGATCTCAGGATTTCGGGGCACCTGCAGATTTACACCTCAGCCCATTACTCTATTCTGCTCTGGGATTTTCCCAAGTCACTTCTCTTCCACTGAAAACAGGAGACAGTCTTCTTGCCATCCTTGCCAAGAAGATGGCAAGGAACGGTTCGGGCATGCTACAAAGGGCACAAATAATTAACTCAAGTTACAGGAGATAGATTTCGGTTTAATACCAGGAAAAACTTCCTAACAGTGGGTGTTTTTACACACACATTTCTCCTGGATGTTTGCTGTTACATCCTGAACTTTCTATGTGTCTAAATCACTCACCCAGATCTTAAACATCCAGATCTTTGAACTTCTGCGTAGAACTTCTCCCAGAAGTTTTGTGTGTAAAAAGTTCTCCTGGTAAACTGCTTTGCTCCAGGCAGCTGTGGTCACTTGGTTTCCATGGCACCTTGTCACATCTACAGCTGCAGCTACTTTAGGCTGCCTCAAGGCAGCATTTGTGTGAAGAATGATCCAGGAATTGCCTCAGGGCAGTGTGTGTGTGAAAAATGAATCTGGAACTTACTTGTGGACTTGTAAACCCAGACGATTGAAAAATCCAGAACTTTAATGTGTGTGTAAAAATGCCCAGTAAAAGCTGTGCGTCAACAGAACAAGTTGCCCTGGGACTGGGAGTTGTAGGGTCTTGATCGCTGAACGTTTTCAAAAAGAGGCTGGCTGTATCTGTTGGGAATGTTGTAGGTGTAGATGCCCTTCATTCAAGCAGGAGGACTAGAACACCCTCATGGTCCTTTCAAATTCAAATATTTTAGGATTCCATGACTATCAAGATTCAGAACTTGGCCACATTGATGATTTGTCCCAGTTGCAGTCAACAACGGTCAGTCACAGGGTTGCCAAATGTCCCTTAGTTTAAAGAAACATCCCTTCTTACACAACCCAATCCCTGCAACAACTTATGCCCTTTTCACACGTGTCACAGTGGGTGGGGGGATGGGGGGCAGCGCAGTGCGTTCCCATGGACACCCATTCACCTCCAGCCATCTCCACGCACAGAGCATCGGGCATTAGCATCCGTGGCTCCTTGTGTGCCTGACGGGTGGAGTGCGGGAGTGCACACGCACCCCCACCCACCGCCTGCGGTGTTCCCATGGGCACCCACCCATCCCCACCTCATCCGCTGCGGCGTTCACATGGTCACCCTCCCCCCGCACATGTGTGCGAGGAGAGGCGCACCCCTGTGAAAAGGGCCATAGATGGGTATCTCTTATTTCAGAATAGAACAGCTTCATAGGGTCTCTCTTATTTTTGAAGTTCTGACTGGCAACACTACACAGGGTCAATCCCTGTCATATAGGCAACGCTGCTATTTCTACCAGTGGCCCAGGGTAACTCACACCAAAGCAAAACACCAGATTTGCCTTTATGTACCACTAGTTGCTCTGGTACAGCTATAGTAACAGTCACAATGGCAAACTTTCCAGCACAGATGAGGCCTCATATCCATGGATCTAAAATAGACAGCCGTAGGTGTTAACAGACATGATGGTGGCCCACAACCCACCAGCATGTGGGGCCGTTTCTGCCCCAAGGTGAGTAGGCAGTGGCCTTGGATGTGCCTTGGGCCTGTTCCCAGGCATCCAGCCCGGACCAAGGGCTGCCCATGTAGGCCACAGCAGAACAGCATGTTTAGGTGGCCCTGTCAGCCGGCCACTGGCTGACCCCATAGCTGGCTGATATGACTGTCAATCATGGCTATAGGCGGGGTACTGGGAGTGGGGCCACCGCCTGTTTGTTGCACTCCCCCCTACCTGGGGTGTGCTGGTGGCAGGGCGGCTCTCTGGTCCCGGGCACATGAGTTCAGTGTCCCTCCCCAATCCGGAGAGGGGTGGCCACTGTTTCCCACCTTAGGCTGCACTGAGGAGCTGCTATGCTGTCTGCACATCTGTACGTCTGTTTTTACCCTGTGTGTGAAGCTGTTCCATGATCTGCTTATTTGATGTTGTGAGTACTGAAAATGTGCGATACTGAGTAAGTATTTATTTATTTATTTTATTTATTAAACACATTTATATCCCGCCCCTCCTGCAACGTAGCCCAGGGCGGCTCACAGCATAAAACAATTAAAAAATAAATAAAATACATTAAAATTCTAATAAAACAGTCAAATCTTCAATATAAATATTAACAGAGCTTAGAAAACAAAGGGTAGGGGATTAAAAAACCCTCCCTACCCTCCTCCAAAGGCCTGGGCAAACAGCCAGGTCTTACAGTTCCGCCGAAACGTTAAAAGGCTTGGGGCCAGGCGAGCTTCCTCCGGAAGGGAGTTCCACAGCCGCGGCCCCACCACCGAGAATGCCCTCTCCATCGTGGCCCCCCG
>QEPC01003457.1:2661019-2672786 GCA_003113815.1 Sphenodon punctatus
GGGGGGGGAGGGGACAGGCCAGCCCACGTGGCTGGCCTCTGCGATTCCCCCCCTAGTCCCCCAACTCACGACTTGGTCTTCCCCCCTGCAGGTCAGCGAGCAGCGGCGGTGATGGTGTGGGCAGCAGCGGAGCAGCCAGGCAGCGGAGCAACGAGGCACACACACCCCCCGCCGGTGGCAGAGCTTCTCAAGCCCCCGCAGCAGCGAGGCAGGTAAGTGGATGGTAAACAAGGATCCCCGCAGGCTCTTGCGGCTCAGTACATCCTTCCTTTTGTTTTTCATATGCCTCTAAGAGCCTAGCAGTAGAAATCAAGGGTTTTATTCTCTCCCACTATGGTAAATTATCTCTTGTCCTCCCATGCCTCCCCTAACCGCATTCGTCCCTTCTCCCTAGCTACTCCCATGCCTGAACTCCCTCCCTGCCCACATCTACCTCGTACCTTCAAATCCCTCCTCAAGACCCACCTCTTCTGCTCTGCCCTCCCCGACTCCTCACTCCTCTCTCCTAACTCCTGCTGATACCTACCATTCAGTACAGTCTGTTACTTGAGGTCTGCGTACTCATATCCTCACCACACAGATCAACCAGCCATCATTCTCGATGTAACCAAGCTAAGCGCGTGCACCTGGGACCTTGCATCTTCATGAATGTTCCGCTCCTTGTCTCTCCCTCTGTTCCCCTTCCTTCATCTCCCCGCCCCCCCTCCCAGATTGTAAGCCCTAGGGCAGGGACCGTGTCTATTCCATTACTTTGTAAAGTGCCAGGTACACTGCTGACACTATATAAATGCTTGCTAATAATAAAAAAATAATAAATTAAGAACATACTTAAACTCGTCCCTACCACTGTCTGCAGAATTATTTATCCAAGTAGCTCAGTAGTCACAGAGATCTAATGCAAGTAGGAGCAAAATACAGTAGACACATTTGAATAGTTTCTTTTGGTTTAAAGCTTTTACCTCTGTAACCCGTCCTCCCTATTGAAATGGCAGACACTTTTAAAGTATGACCACAGTGCAAGGAAGGACAAAGATTTACAAAGGAAGACTAGACTCCTTGCTGCTGACTGATGCTACAAGAGACGATTAGGCATTAATGGCAAAAAGCCATGAAACCAGATTGCCAGGAAGCCACTAAAAGAAATGCAATCCAACCAGCAGTAGTGTCACTTTTACTTGCTCCCATTAGCAATGAAAATCTCTTTTGCTATGTCCTTTGGCCCAACTTCAATGAACGTACTTAGTCTGGAAAAGTTATTTGACCCTGTTTCCTTGAAGTCAACAGCAAAATTCCCATTGAGTTCAACAGAACTATGAATTGTCCCTATAACTTTAAGAGTATGAGATGCATCTTGTTTTTATTTCCAGTTCTTTGGGTCAGAGAGAATTAGTGTCGTGTTCCCAAATGTTATATTTGTGTTCAGTTTACTTACAAGATTTGGGTCTCTCCTAAATATTATATATGGGATGGCCTGCTGCATTAAGATTTAGAACTGATGACAGCTGCCTTTTCTAAAGGAAACTAAAACCATCTCACCTTACTCATTTGAAACTCAAGAGAATTCTTACATTTCTGGCACAACTTTGTTTTTGAAGCACTCCAGACAGTTGTCTGCAACTAGGATGCCTTTCACTAACTTTGGCTTCAGAGCAGAGCGATATATGATGTGGGTATCTAATGTTTGATCTTTATTGTCCAAACTTTTGACTTCAGCATCTGCTTTTTCTCATTACTTCTCCAGCTTGGATAATTTAAGAAAGATGCCCTTGATTTTTTTTTTCAAAGGAGAATAAAGTTTTCTACAGATTGTATTTTGGAGCAATGTACTAAGCAGAGAGCATCGCAGAACGTGCAAAACTAGTAGAAGTATGCGTCTGGAACAAACCCAGCTTCTGATTTTTGCTTTTAGACAGACTATTAATTTAAAAACAAACTGTATCTAACACAAGCCTATGGCTTTTAAGTTCACTGTATAATTAATATGAATGAGTTTCCACAACAGAAGCTAACTGATAAGAAGGAGTTTTAAATTGCTTATTTCATAATTCCCCATAAGAATTCTCTTCCCGTACACCAGAACCTTTTAAAAGCATCCCCCCTCATTCTTTAGGATCTCTTCCAGTCCATCTCTATAACTGGCTCACTTTCCTGAGGCTTCTTCATGAGTGGTTAGCCCAGCCTATATCATCCCTCCAAATCAATTAATTACTGGACAAATTCCATTCTTTGATACCCCTTCTAGTTCAAATTAATCTTTAGGCCTTGAATTAGACATGCTTCCCATCTACAGCCATGGCTAGGTGATGGGGCCTATATCCAAGTCTGCTCCTGCTTTTATTGTGTAGTTAAGTTGTCCTGTAAGTCAACTTCATACTTATCCCCAAGAATCCACCATTCACTTAAGAAATTCAGGAGACAGGCTACATCCCCTAACTTCTCAGCATTGCAACAAGAGGAAAGAGAACACTCTCACTCACCAAGAATTTGGCACAACTGCAGAAGAGAATGTGATAGTTATATCTAAACCACATGGAAATCGGTCACACCATACCTATCCTAAGCTGCAGAAATGTGCTACGACCATGTAAGGTTGCGACCTTTTAGTGGTGTAACCTAAAAGGGTCAAACCACGAAAGGCGGTAACCCTAGGTGCATCTGGGCAACAGGCAAAGCCTTGGGTTGGGACAAGAACTGTTTCATCCATCTGACAAGGATGTAACACATCACTTTATCTTTAAATCATATAATTTTCAATATATGTATTATTTAGCACAAATGTCGTTTTCTAAGCAAACACAAAAGGGAATGATTTTTTATATAGAACAACTGAAGCCAATGCAGTTTCATAAGGAAAGAGAATAGACTAAAGTATTTTCTCTCCAATAGGCTAGAGAGAGAGAAAAAAGACAGTAACATTAAAGTTAAATTGTCAGTAAAATTAAAGATAAATAAATTAAGGATGCACTATATTCTGTATCTTTAAAATAAAATATGAGTAGTACATCTGCATGGGGTCATCTTTAGATTAAATTATTCCCTGGCATCACTGGTTCAATTTGAAAAATACAAAATTCTTTCATTTACAGTGATAGCTGTAAGTTAAAGGTGTTGTGAAATCATTTTTGGCCCAACAAAAATGCCAATTTCCTTGCTACAATGTAACCAAAGCAAGAGTGGTTCTTTTGACACAAATAAGCCAAAACAGGCATTGAAGAGATTGTAACTCATTCTTTGTTTAAAATGTAACCAAAACTATTGAAAGGATGCTATGAGTTTCCTATATGCTTTATTTGCTTGCTATATGCTTTATAGTAATTTTTAGCTTAGGAATTATTAAAAATGCATACTATAAGAAACAGGCTGGCAGGAGGAGAGAGAAATATGCTGACAGGGATACATTCTTGTCATCAACAAGAGGAAAGGCCACAGTAAGAACAGAACTAGTAAAAACTGTCCGTTCCCAGAACAAGGTTGCAGATAAAAACCAAGCAATGCAATAAGGGAAAAATGGCTTGCTCAGACAGAGAGACGCCTCAGAGAAGGGGTGTGGGGGATCTATGGCCTAAGGTCATGTCTTTCTTCCGGAAGGAGGACCGGCAGGACCTAATCTGGTCATGCCAAACCCCAAACAAGTGACGAACAGGGAAGGACCCCCAAACCTGAATAGCGAAGGGGAGGAACTTTCCTGACGTGTAACTGTTAGCCCCATGCTCTGAATAACTCATAAGGGAAATGGCATAAAAGGCCAGTCCCTAGACAGAGAAGTTGCCTTCACGGAATCACGGTCCTCGATTGCCATCCCTCAGGGAGTCAACGAGCTTGGTGATCTGCCCACTTTGGAACCCCTCTCTCTAGGGAGTTCTACAATGGCTTCTTGGGCCCCCTGACTGCTTTTCTCCTGAACCAGGCCATCAACCTCTGAACACGTAAGAATATGTGCTTTTGTATGTATTTTTGGGTAAACAAGGGTAGATGGGTGCAAATGTGAATGCAAGTGTCTCTTGGGTATTGGTATGCTAAATTGTTCTGATCTTATTGAATAAATGCCTGTTTGAGTGAATAAAAGACTCATTACTGAAGCAGAAACGAGTAATTCTCCCCCTCTCAAACTGAAGTATTTCCACTAAAGATCCCGGAAGAATTGAAAGGGAGCTGCTGGCCTAAGGTGCAGGAAGTGTCAGGCCCTGGGGCCTGAGGAGATGGGGGACACGCCGGCCGCCGGCTCAGGGGAGCAGAGCGCGCCGCACGGCCGTCCCCGCAGCCCCTGCAAACTCAGCATCGCCCCCAAGATTCTCACCGGCAGATGCCTCTAGAGCCACACCCCCAGCAACACAACTCACGCTGAATGCACCACGCTCCCCACCGGGGGACGCGGCGTGCCAAGCCACGCCCCCCGACAACGCCCGTACGAAGGAGACGCCCCCGCAAGCGCCGCTGCGCCGCTCAGCACGCTTTCAGCGGCACGCCCCAGCCCCGCCTATATAGAGGGAAAACGCCGAGCACTCCTTGCTGGTGATCAGAGCCTTGCCTTTGTGAGACCGGCCCAGTGCGAGTATTGCTGTCTGTGAAGTCTGGAGACCGAGCGAGAGTAACCTAGTGTGGCAGAGAGTGCGAGTGTGAGTGCGAGTGCGAGTGCGAGTGAGAGAGAGCGAGAGCGGCATGAGCGTGTAAGTAGCCCCGTGAAGCAGTGTGTACGTAGTTCTAGCCTTCCTTTCCCCTGCACGTGGTGTCCTGGAAGCAGTAGTAAGCGAGGAGCCCTATAACCCGGTCCTGTGGCTTACCCCCTGGGGGGGATACCCCCACTGGAGACTCCACTACCCCAGCACCCCCTCCTGGTTCCTGGGGACCGTGTTTTGGTGCCAGTGAAAGAGGGGCCTTCCCTGGTCGGGAAGCAGCGTGGCCTGTGTCCCTATGATGAGCTTGGCAGGGAGCGACTGAGTTCCTCCATACTGCCGCATAAGACCCTGAGAGAACCTTTTTCAGGCCCACTGCTCCCTTCCCAGACCCGGGTCCTGTCCCGGACCGAGTTACCAGCTCGTGGGGCACTTTTCCGTTCCCCCTTGTCCGTCCTCCTTTTCCTCCCCCTATCTGGGGTTTGGAGGCTGCCCTCCGCCAAGCCCCACAGGAAGGGAGCTGTACCCTATCAGACAGGGACAGTAGCATATCTTTCCAGGAGCAGATAGAGGCCTCACCCTAAGACAGGGTAGAGGAAGGGAGCTGTACCCTATCGGAAAAGGGACAGTAGCATATTTCTCTGGAGCAGATAGAGGCCTCACCTAAGGCAGGGTGCGAGAAAGGAGCTGTACCCTCCAGGACAGGGGCAGTGGATTCTCTCAACAGAGATAGGCTCCACCCTAAAGCGGTTGAACCCCTTTCCAATTCGTTATGAAGGCACAACCACTCTCCATTATAATCAGGGGACTGCTTAACCCACGATATTGAGGAAACCGCTGGAGTTACAGTTGTGAAAATTTATCCATGGCTTATTTATTATAAAATTTGTATGCCGCCCCCTCCTGTTAAAAGCATCTCGGAGTAACTAGGCTAACAATATAATCAAACAGTTTAAAATAAACAAAATCAATACAATTAAAACCCCACTATAAAAACAAGTTACCCCCTACCCCTCCCTAACCCAACTCACCCACCCCATCTCCCTCAGGAAAGGCATGGCAGAACAGTCATGTCTTACATTGTCTACTTATATTTGTGGGGGTTGTAATACATGCAAAATTTAGAGAAGCTCCAGACAGAAAACCCCCAAAGTTACAGCTGTTTAAAAGTGAATTGCTTGTGGTCAAAATGCATCCCATCCTGATTATTTTGAACCATGAATATCTCCCCCCGCACCTCCATCCCCAACGAGTTAAGCCCCGAGACTTTATAGCCTTGTAGTCTGAGATCTACATCAAGTGCTGCTGGAGTCTGGGAGTGCTTAGTGCAGCCAAAATGGAATTATTTATGATTTAAAAAATCAATCCTGCTGGCTCGTGCATGCGCAATACTGCCCACGCTTTTTGGGCAGAGGGGCAAGCCGGGCAAAGAGCTTGAGCACTGCATCATTATGGAGGGGAAGGGAGAAAGGGGGGGGGGACTCGCCCCCCCTTCCTCCCTTCCACTCGCTCTGTTGCTCAACGCTATCCCAAGCCCCAGCCAGCCCCACTGGCATGTCAGCTCCCCGTCAAAATCCCCACGTTACCGGTGGGAATATCCACCGCCCCCTCCCCCCGTTTGTGCCTTACTGTGCTGAGAGCTTCTCCGGGGCAGCTCTGCAGAGACCCAGCTCTAGCCGCCTGCACCCGGGCTGCCAGCCTCCCTAGCTGGGCAGGAACAGAGAGTCAGGCAGGGACCACACCCTGCTTCTCCTCCTACCTAAGCCCCCTGCGCAACACCCCAAACCTCAACCTGCCCCCACCCTTCCTCCTGCCCCCCCTCGCACAAGGTCCCCAGTCCCAAGCTGCCCCCCCAAAGCCCCACTCCAACCTCCCCCCCCATAAGGTCCCCATCCCCATGCTGCCCCCCAAATCCTGCTTCTCCTCCCCCCCACACAAGGTCCCCAGCCCTAAGCTGTCCCCCCAAATCCGCTTCTCCTCCCACCCCTCCCCCACACAAGGTCCCTAGCCCCAAGCCCCGCTCTTAACCCCTCCTACCTGTCACCTTGTCCTGCAGCACACCGACACTGCCAGTCCCTCTAACCCCCGTCCCTGAGGAGCTGAGACACCTCCCTGGGCAGAGCGCACCATGCCAGGTAGGCAAGACAGAGTTCTACACACTGCCTAGAAACCAGCAAACCCAACCTGCTTCTATTGGGAGTAGCAGCAGATTAAAGGGTAAGGCAACGAGGCATAGGCCATGATCCTGGGAGGGAGGAAGGGACTGGGGGCCATGATTTTTGGGGGAAGAGGGGATTGAGGAAGGGGCTGGGGAGCCAAGATCTTGGTGGGCAGGGGGATGTCTCTGCCACACACGAGACTACTTTCATATCTAAATTACAGAGGGTGTAATAATATTATTATTATTATTATTATTATTATTATTAATAATAATAATAATAATAATAATAATAATTTATTTGAACCAGCCATCTGGCCATGTCAAAAACAGATGATAAACAAACACACACACACACATATATAATCAAACAATCGCCATACACAAAAATAAATAATTACCCATATGGGTTATAAGCTCCCTACAACATGCTAAAAAGTCAGACACTCACCCCATGTTCACAGTTAAGCTGCATCAAGTGAGGCCGAAGTCCGGCTGCAGAGACCACAAATGAAGCCATGGCCCTAGAGGCTGTCTCTCTGAAATCATTCATTAAGAATACCAGAAGCTGCTCTGAAGTCAATGTGTGCTCCAGATTTAGTGCCTTATACAGCTTTAGATGCTCCTTAAAATAAAGTGGACATTATAACAGGTAGTGGTATAAGTCTTCTATCTGTCCACTTCCACAGACACAGGTTCTTTCAGCAAAAGCAACTCCCGAATAGCGACCCAAAAGGACAGCTGATCTAAACCACTGCATTCAGAGGGCTGTACACATTCTCTGGAAAACTGAGATGGACATGGTTTGCAAATAATGGGCCCCTCCAAAACCTGTAACCTAGACTTTATAAAAAGGCCACGGCTCTATCACCCTGAACATCAACATCCCAGGTCCGTTGTTTCAATAGGCGAACAGACTCATTTCTGGGGATAGACAAAAGGAAATAAGTAGAAAAGCCTAGGCACCTAATGTTACTTACAGCCCCAGACCACCAGTCATCTTTGTCCCATCCTGAAGGTGCCAGTCTTTCTGAGAAGCATAGTTTAGGGAGAAACTCAGCAGGTGCATACATGATTTTCATCCAATACATCAACGTCACAAGAAACGTCCTAGATGTTACAGACCCATAGCGCTATTTCCAAGTGCAAAAGCACTATGGGTGGGACCAGGGGGGCTCCCAATAACTACAGAGGGTGAAATCCTCACATCCCTGAAGTCAGTAGTAAACTTTTCTTTGGTAGCAGCAGAGCCAGGATTTCAGGCATGGAATTTTGGGAGCACTTGGGCTCTCACCCCCTCCGGGGTAGGGGTAAATAAAGGGACTGGCTGCAGTTACACTTAAAGCTTCTGAGTGAGCGCGCTAGGGATTCGTGATATTGGCTGTGCATCACATGGGGTGTGTTCCTGTGGTTATAGGGAAAGTTACTGCAAATGTTCTAAAATCTTGCGGTATTGATTGCTGGATGATGGGTTTGTGGTTGAAATTTAACAGAGTTGTTACTGGAAATGTTCTAAGACCCTCTGGTCTCTGCCTGCCACTCAAGCAGAATTTGTTACTGAGGTTTTATTACAGACATCCTAAAATACTTTGGCACCTTTTCACTGACATTCAGCACGCCATTTTGCAGCAGGAACCTGAAAAAAAAGATTTTTATTGGAAACCTCTTAAATAGGAAGCTGACAGCTTTTCTTCGTTTATTTCTAAACAATTGTTGTTACTCACTTGGATGATTGTCAGAGATGTGTGTGTCTGGATGTGTGCGAGAGAGAGTCTATATGTGAGAGAGGTGTGAATTTCTATGTGTGAGAGAGTCTCTGTGTGAGAGTGGTGTGAATGTCTCTGTGTGTGTGTCTGGATGTGTGTGTGAAAGAGAGAGGTGCTGGACACTGCGGAGAGTGGAGGATAAGGAAAGAACTCCATGGGGGAGGCTGGTAGATGCCCAATGAGTTTCTAGCCAGACTGCACAACTCTGGTTACAAGGAGGATGCCAACAGTCCAGGGATCCCTGGCTCTATGGGTCCAAGGTGCAGTGCCAAGTTGAACTCTGGCTGCGGCTCAGTCTGGCCATCGCAGCTGCCTCAGCTTTCCAGACAGTGTGGGACAATTCTGTAGGGCAGCCGAGTCTCCAAAGAGAGTAGGGGCTGAATTGAGAGAAGTGCAGGTGTGGGGTAGACCGAGCCCAGAAACAGTGCAAGACCCCTAGAATGGAATTTCCCTCAGATTTCCAGCCCACTCAACTCAGGCTGTTGCCATTGCCAGTTGGGTCAGTCCCATCGTGCATCTAGCCCAGTAACCCTAGTTACCAGTTCATCCGACAGTGGCCAATACTCGATGAACTGGTCCAAGTTTGAACCACACAACCATTTTAAACTGCTGGAGCGGGGGATGGGGGGGTAGAGACTCCAATAAGTCTTACTGATTTAAACAAGAATGAAAGCAAGATACACGGTGCAATCCTGACTTCACTTAAGTGACAGAATGCTAGAACACAGAACTGCAAGGGCCCTCTAATGTCATCCAGACCCAACGCCCGGCTCCAAGGCGAGATGGGGATGGTTTAAGATACAGGCTGACAGATGCCTGGCCAGTCTTCTGTTGGGAGCTTTCAGGGGAAAAGATCTCACACCGTCTCTCTAGCAGCTTGTTCCGCTGTTGATTTTTCCCAGTCAATTGCAAGGATGTTGGATGATACCTACAGCCTTGCAAGATGAGACTAGAATTAAATACACAGTGACCAATTTAGTAGAGGCTCTGAATCTATGGGATGTACCATTGTTCTTCTCAAGAGACCAGGTACATTCTCCAGGGACACAATCCCAGTGACTTCAATATGCTTTGGATCATTCGTCTAAAGTCCAGTTTCCTTTAGCTGAATACAGATGAAATGGGCAGTCAGGACTAGAAATTTTTAACTGGTTGTTATTTTCTGCAGGAGAAGAGGTGATCTTTGTAAAGCTAGCATGCTAAATAATCCCAACGAGGTTTGAGGATCTGTACACAGAGAATTTATTGTCTGTCTGAAGGAAAATGTTTGAAAGACAAAGGGATTAGGTGATTGGACAGAGGAAAAGTAATGTAAATAAAGATTGTATCTGTGGAAATGCAAATAAATAACAAAGAATCTCTAATATAGCAGGAGGTGCATGTCCCTTTTCTTCTATTTGCATGGTTTCAGAATCTTGTTAAAGCACCTAAACAACAATACCCTCCTATTTGTTTATCATCTGAACTGAGCTGTGCTTTACAGGAATATACTTTCAGCACAGTGTAATTGGTGCAGAATGTAAACTAGAGCTTCAGAACAGTCCCCTTCTCTTGAGAATAACAATGGTACATCCCTTAGATTCTGAACCTCCACTAAATTGGTCACTGTGCATTTCATTCTGGTCCCACCTTGCAAGACTGTAGGTATCATCCAGCATCCTTGCAAGTGTCTGGATATTCAGAGACAGGTGTCTAATTTTTTTTAAAGCCACCCTCTCATCCATCCTTTTCACTAGACAATCAGAGACTCCATCCAAAAGCAAGTGCTAACAAAAGTGCAGGAGCTTAACTGCAGACCAGACCTCCCTTCTCCTGGTTCAAAGGCTGGCAACCCCAAAGTGGATTCAAGTACGATAGAGTGATGATAAATAACTTCATAAGATGAAGTCATGGACAATGTACTTCTCAATTTTGCTGGTGCACAAAACTGAGGAGAATTGCAAGCACCTTAGAGAATAGGACTACAATTCCAAAATAATTGTTTATTTTGGAATTTTAAGGATAGGATTAAAATTCCAGCAGCAGCAGTGAAATTAAGAAGTGATCTATCCTTGGGGGGGGGGAAGGGGGAGTGTCTGTGTTTGTGTGTGGTGTGTGTGAGTGAGTGAGAGAATGAGTGTGCATGTGTGAGTGCATTTTCTAAAACCTGTTTTTCATACATTATGTCACACACTGATACAATGTATCAATGTGCCCACGATACAGTGACTCATATATATCTGACATATGTGATATCTTTTAGCATTCTCATTATTATATTAACTACATCGCAAAAAGCTTGGAAATTTACCAAAACAAAAAACCTTATAGTTTAAAGAAAAATTGAAGGCACAACCATTTCCAAAATGAAAAACTTTCCTTTTCAAAACCATTTCACAAAATAAATTTTTCCCTAACTTAAAGTACAAAAACCAAAAATTAATTAGACGTACAATTTAAAAAATGTTAACATACATTACAACAAAAATTAAATGCCAAAAAGCATGGAAATTATTTCCAGATTTTCTATCTATATTTCATAATTTACCATCAACATTAAGGGAAGATACGTACTTAATTTATTACCATACATACTTACTCATTACTATTTACCATTAACTAAACTATCACATTATTTCTTTACCGGTCATTTATTTATTATCATAAGTCGCCTACGAACATATTTTCAAACTGCCTTAACTCTGTCATTTACATCTATAAAAATTGTATACACTTTATACAATCAAATGTTGCCAGTGTCAGTGTAGACCGGTGGTTCCCAAACTGTGGTCCGCGGACCCCTGGGGGTTCGCAACGCACGCCCAGGGGGTCCGCGGGCCTGCTCTTGCATCCCGGCACCACCGGAACTACTGCGCTTGCGTCCCGGCATCACCGGAACTACTGCGCTTGCGTCCCGGCACCACCGGAACTACTGCGCTTACGTCGGCGTTCTGTCGGGCGCACGAGGCAGGCGGCTCAGAAAAACGCGGGCGCAGCAGCACAGATTTGAAGACACCAGTCAGTGGGGTGGGATCGAACAGCAGATAAGCGAGTGAGTCTTGATTTTAGACTGAGGGGGGAGGGAGGGGAGAGAAGCGGTGGCGGGGGGAGCAAGTGGCTGCAAAGTTCTTGAATTGATTTTAAACCGGAAGGAGGAGGGGAGAGAAGTGGCGGCGAGGGGAGCAAGTGGCTGCAAAAGTTTTGAACTGATTTTAAACTGGGGGGAGAGGGGGGAGAGAAGCAGCTGCGGG
>QEPC01003457.1:2673497-2703070 GCA_003113815.1 Sphenodon punctatus
CCTCCCCTCCCAAAGTGTCTTGCTACTTTTGCCAGTGTGGTATTTATTGCTTCTGCATGGGCATGGGTATGAGAGTAATCTGTTGCAGGTAGTGCAATCTGAAGAATTATGATAAATGGTACTGAAAACCTCCTTTAGTTTCTCTTGTATGGTTGTCAGTTGTTAATAACGGATTGTGGATTTTTTTTTACTGTTTTACTGCTTTTTTTTTGTTTGTGCCAGTGATGTGGTGTGTGCTCTGTTTTTCCAAACAGCCTGAAGTTGGCTGTAACCAAGAGCAGCAGTTATGGCGTTCAGTTGTTGGACTCCATTTTCTGGTCTTATCATTTGGCCAAGAGGATTTTTTTCTAATTGTAATTTAATTATAATTGTTGTAATTGAAAATATATTATTTTATCTTGGAATTGGAATTAAAAACTATTCTGTTACTTTTTCACAAATGCTTGCATTCATATTTGTTGTAGTATGCAAATTTAGGGGTCTGTCTTATGCAAATTTATGGAAATGTGGTGGGGGTCCACGGCTCATTGGGAAATTTGAAAAGGGGTACTTGGTCACAAAAAGTTTGGGAACCACTGGTGTAGACAATTTAATACAATTAGTTGTATACAATGCAATTCTGAGTAAAAGAACAGAGTTAAGGCAATTTGAAAAAAATGTTTGTAGGCAACTTATGATAATAAATAAATAATCTGTATAGTTTATTTAGTGGTAAATAGCAATAAAAGTACGTATGTATGGCAATAAATTAAATACATATCTTCCCTTAATGCTGGTGGTAAATTATGGAATATAGATAGAAAATCTAGAAATAATTTCCATGCTTTTAGGCATTAAATTATAGACCCACAGTCGTGGCTCTATAGTTAAGGTGGAAGCAAATTCTCGTTGAACAGTGCCTATGCTGTTCAATGGGAGTCAGTATAGCAAAAACGTCCATTTGGTGACCATTCCAGCTTTCCTTCAGAAACATGTGTTCTGTGATTACAAACAATGAAGAGGAGTCCAGGGGCAGATCATGGGGGGTGAGGGTGGGGAGGGGGGGAAGGGTCCCCATCCCTCGCCTGCCTCTACCTGCTAGTAGTGCTGCAGCAGCAGCAATGGGACACAGATCAGACTGGGAGATAAAGCTGTTTGTTTACAGACAACTCCTCCCCATGTGAGTGATCAGAAGATTGTTGCCTTGTAAAGAAGGTTCTTCGAGATGGCTCTGATTATTCACATTATTATTATTATTATTATTATAAACATTTATATAGTGCCAGCCATGTGCCTGGCCCTGTACAGAACATAGAAATAGACGCGGTCCCCATCTGTGGCTTACAATCTAGAAGACAAGGAGGGGGAGACAGGGAGAGGGGACAGTGGGAGAGACAGGGGAGAAGACAAACATTCAGGCGGATGCGAAGTCTCAGGTGCGTGTGCTTAGTTTTGTTACAATCAGGTTGGTAGCAGCAGTCTGCAGAGGAGGGCAGACAAAGTATATGGGGAACGACTAGCAGGCATTGGGAAAGGCGGCGAGGAAAAAGTGGGTCTGGAGGAGCAGAGGGAGGGGGCAAGGCGGATGTGGGTAGGGAGGGAGTTCCAGGCATGGGGGGCAGCGAGGGAGAAGGGTCGAAGGCGGTTAGGTGAGCAGGAGAAATGAGGGAGAGAGAGGGAGAGGACAGAGGAAGAGCGGAGAGCGCGTGCAGGAGTGCGTAGGGAGATTAGGTCCGAGAGGTAAGGGGGAGCTTGGTTGTGAAGAGTTTTGAACGTGTATACCAGGAGTTTAAACAGGATATGTTCAGGAAGGGGGAGCCAGTGAAGAGAGAAGAGGAGAGGCTGCACATGGTCGAAGTGTCGGGCAGAGTGAATGACCTTGGCAGCAGAGATTTGGATTGCGATAAGGGGGGACAGGTGAAAGCAAGGGAGGCCAGCAAAGAGGAGGTTGCAGTATTCGAGGCAAGAGATAACCATGGCATGAACAAGGGTTTTGGTCGAGGAGGTAGAGAGAAAGGGGCGGATCCGAGCAATGTTATGGAGGGCGAATCGACAGAGTCAATGTAAGGTTTAAAAGAGAGGTGCGTGTCAAAGATGAAGCCCAAGCTACGGGCTTGGAGAACAGGATGGATGGTGACTCCATTGATGCAGATGGATAGGTTAGAGGGAGAGGAAGAGGAGGGAGGAAACTGGGCTGTGCATGATCACCATATTCAAATAATAGACTACGTGATGGTCTCGAGCTCCTCTAGTATAAAAAGCACTCTCCCCCTCAGAATGACAGTTCCTTCCAACCCTTTCTAGGAATATAAGAAAAAAATTCCATGCGGGGCTGGAAGGGTGGGTGAGAATGTTTAGAGCCATCTCGAAGAACCTTGTTTAAAAGGCAGCAATCTTCTGTTCTTCTTCAAGTGGCTCCTCACAGGCCGTTTTTACACAAATCTGCCAGGTGGGGGGATCCATGGGTGAGCAGGTGTGTGGGCGGGGCTTGCATATGGCCGCACACGTATCCCCACTCACCCCCCACTCAACCGTCATTTTCCTTTGTTGCTACATGAGTAGGGAGTGAGTGGGGATGCATGTTAGGTGGGCACACGCATGCACCCCCAGTCACCATGGGCATGCGTGCCGCATTGTTCACACGGGGCTCCCCCACCCATAAACCCGCAGAAATCTGCGTGTTCATGGGTGGGAGAGGCCCGTGTAAAAAGGGCCACATTCTCACAACTGTCTTACTTATACTATCTCAGTTAGGAATTTAGGATGTAAAGCAATATCTATTCTATCTTGGAAAATAAATCTGCAAATATGGTTCTGAGATTATTATGGCTGTTATTTCACTAACTCTTCTTAATGAAGTTACTGCTAACAGGAATACGGTCTTTAAACCCCCACCCCATAACCAGTTCATTTGCGCCCCCCATATAATCAATTCATGCTGCCCCGGGAGCGCTAATGAACTGGTTATGGAGTGGGGGCAGCATGAATTGATTATCGGGGCACAACTGAACTGGTTATATATGTCTCTTTTCATGGCATAATGCACTTAAGAGGCTGGCTGCATTCTGGGTGTCTTATGTGTTTGAAAGCAGCTCCCACAGGCCCGCTGAGTCGGGCGGCACCCTTAGGCCTTCTGGCGGGACACAAAGAGGGGGACCCATCTTGACTTCTTGGCCTGGGGCCCTTTGCACCCTAGCTACGCCCCTGGTCTAGTGTGTGAGACTGATCAATTTGAATGAGTGTGTGAGGTGAGAGCATGTGTGTGTAGTGTGTATGGATGAGTGTGTATGTGTGATCAATTTGAATGAATATGCGAGATGGGAACATGTATGTACTGTGTCTGAATGATTGCGTGTGTGATCAGTTAGAATGAGTGTGTGTGTGAGAGAGGTGAGAGCACGTATGTGAATGAGTGTGCGACCTCTTTTACACAAGACACACCCACGCAGTGGCATGGGTGGGTGCGTCTCATATGAAAGCTGTCGCTTGTGCACATGTTACACAGAAGCACTTCCACCCATCATCCCAGAGAAACCTGCGGAAAAACAGGTTGCTCCACGTGGAGGGATGGGTGAGTGCCTGTGTGCACCTGCAGTGTTCTTGTGTCTGGGGCCAGCTTACGCATTAACGAAACTATTAAGTTTCAACAGAAGGGCAAATTACCTAGACAAAAAACCTTTGGTTTAAGAAGCTCATTAAGGTGGCATTACAAATTATACTCAAAGGTTAACATGACAGTAAACTGTATGTTAAGACAACTGTATTAAATATCAGACCAATCTATACATTTTTCTTTTCTCATTAATAAAAAAAAATTATGACAACTGAAATTAAAGTATACATTCCTCATCACGTATAAGTATTATTCAGTCACCATACCACACATATGCAGCTTAATTTCAGTTAAGCAATAATTTTTTTAATTAATGAATGAGAAGAAAAATGTATAGATTGGTCTGCTATTTAATAAAGTTGCCTTAACATACAATTTACTGTCATGTTAACGTTTGAGTATAATTTGTAATGCTGCCGTAAGGAGCTTCTTAAACCAAAGTTTTTTGTCTAGGTAATTTCTGTTGTAATGTATGCTGTTAAAATGTTTTTTAATTGTAATTAATTTTCATTTTTTGGAGTTTAAGTTAGGGAAACATTTATTTTGTGAAATGGTTTCGAAAAGGCAAGCTTTTTGTTTTGGAAACAATTGTACCTTTAACTTTTTTAAACTGTAAAGTTTTTTGTTTTGGAAATACATTTTAGGAGGGATTCTGAACTTAGAACAGTGTCAATCCAAAGTAACTTCTATGCCTTGAATGGAGTTACTCTTTGTTTATGCTTACATTGCTCAGTTGAGAATTTCATACTGCCAAGTTGATTCAGTTTCCTAAAACACATACATTTTCCTAGGATGTATTTTGACTTATTTTAATTTGTGGCAGTAACATGAGATCATATTATGGGTAAAATCATACGTGGCAGTGGCCTGCTTTTTTTGCCCACAGGCAGATCTGTTGAGGCACCACCAGATGCTGGCCAGCAACTGCCTCAGACTGTCAGCAGCAACCCTGGGCTATGACCTTGAAAACCTCTGAGGCTCAGCCCATGCTAGGGCATGCCCAACTGGGCCAAAGCAGGCTATCAGGTGTGGTGTAGCCCACCGTCACTCGCCCCAGATCAGGTCTGCCATAGCGGCCATCATTGGCTGCCAGGGCTGTCTGTCACAGCGGGAGGCTGGATGCAGCCTGAGGGTGAGGCTGCCCATCTGCATGTTTGTTGCAGCCCTCCCCAAGCTGCGTGGTGGTCAAGCCACAGGCACATGTCCGGTTTCTTGACCTGATGGGGACCATGTCACCCAGGATTTTCTGCCCCATGCCAAGTTGTAATGGTGGTGTGCCACTGTCACATGTATTTTTTACCTAACGTCAGAACTGGAAGGAACCTCAAGGGTCATCTAGGCCTGGATGCAGGATGACTACAGCTACAATACTCCTGACAGATGGCTATCAAGCCTCTTTTTGAAAAGCTCAAGTGATGGAGAACCTACGACCTCACTACACATCATGTTCCGTTACCAAACGACTTCTTTTAGGAAATATTCACTGATATTTTTTCCAAAATCTACCTCCTTGTAACTTGAGACTATTCTAGTACTGCCTCTGTAGCGATGCAGAAAATTTCCTTGTAATTTTCTTGGTGGTATACCTTTAGATATTTGAAGACCGCTATCATGTCTCCCCTTAATCTTCCCTTTGCTAGGCTAAACATACCCTGTTCGTGCAACCTTTTCTCATTAGGCACGCTTTCCAGACCCTTTATTAGCTTTGTTGCCCTCCTCTGAACCTGCTCCAGCAGAAGATAAGAACATAAAGAAGAAGAAGAGAAGAATATAAAGAAAATAGCTGCCTTATCTCTGAATAATATTGACAGTTTGTAACTACATAGCACCTTTAACCTAGGCTGTAGTAGCTCTGAGTATACTGGTAATGGTTGCAATGGTAAACACAAGGAAAAGACAACAGCCAGCCTTTTAAAAAAAAAAAAAGTTAAAGCCGCAAGGTGATGTAACGGAATGTTTTATCAATTTTAATCTGGCACAAACAGTCAAGAGTCATCATAAGAGCTTGTTAATCAATACGGTTAATTTAATTTAGCTGTCAGACATTCCTTCATCAACTGTCTTGCAACAGATAATTCAGTAGCACAGCCATTTTTGGCAAATGTTATAAATGCTGTGGGGTTTAGTGACTTGAAGGACAGTAACATGAGAAAGTGGGGTTATACCTAACCATAGGTAACCAACCTCTCCATTCATTGCACTCTAATACTGGGTTGAAATGGAAATCTCTTTTGGCTGCACCAGTGCGAGGACAGTTATCACAGAAAGTTGTCAGTTCCATTTTCTTTCTCGTCACTGAACATTACATTCTACCATCCAAATATTAAACTAATAGAATTAAATGTCATATGGGCTACAAAGATAGTCTAGTCTGACCTACCATATATTTATTTTAATTTTTATCCTACTGTATCTCATCTCTGAAGGCTGAGGGCAGCTCACATCATAAAAACATCAAGTACAAAATAAATCCCATAAAAACTAATAAAACCCCCAGCCACAGCTCACCCCATACAGCACAAGCCACTGAATTTTGTCTGCGTATTGCTGTCTAAAGCCAACTGAACCGTGTCAATTGTATCTTTCAGAAAGATGTCTAGTAGCCCACCTCTACACACACTCAAATTTTTTTAAACATGTTTTAGAACATTGGACATCAGTACTGAATACAAAATTCCACAAGCAACGTCCCTGTTGCTGTGTACAAAGATAAAATAATCCTACTCCTACTAAGTAATTTCTTCCTATAATCCACAAAGGGAAGGTTATAGATCTCTATTTAAAAGGTTCCCTTTCACCACTAGCAGACTGCAGGAAGATGTGGTGCGAGAGATGCTTACTCCATCGAAACAGTGTTCCTTTTGGAAGTAGAACTACATATTATGTCTAGGAGAGAACTTTCTCAATCAGGATTGAACCATGCTTCTGATGTGTGGGACAACACCCCTCCACCCCCCACCCCCCGCACGCTTTAACTCCCCAGATTTAGAAAATAATAGTTTTTAGAAAATAATGGGATGGTTAAAGTATAGTAAGAGCCTGGGAAGGGAGTAGTACTTGGTTTGTTCTTGAGCCCTTGTACTTATACCTTCCCTGGGGGCTGGGAGGAAGGGCTTACAGCAGCAAAGACTTATACCTAGATGTAACAGCATGTACTGTGAGTAGCATCACTGAACTACTTAGTGTGTAATGTAATACATGGCTGTATGTTTTTTCAGAACTAAGGCCCCAGTGAAAATAGCTGCATGGTCTCATTGGCACTCCTCTCTGCCAATTCCTCCCTGGACTCTCTTCAATCTGGCTTTCGCCCCCTTCACTCCATGGAAACTGCCCTTGCCAAGATCACCAATGATCTACTTGTTGCTAAATCTAAGAACCTCTACTCCTTTCTGCCTTTGACCTCCCTGCTGCCTTTGACACTGTCGACCACTCACTTCTACTGAACTCGCTTCACTCCTTGGGCTTCTGCGGCTCTGCCCTTGACTGGTTCTCCTCCTACCTCTCTGACCACTCCTTTAATGTATCTCTTCCCAATTGCAGCTCCTCCTCCCTCCCCCTTTCAGTTGGGGTTCCCCAAGGCTCTGTCCTTGGCCCTCTCCTCTTCTCTATCTACACCCTTTCCCTTGGCAAACTCATTGCCTGCCACAGCTTCCAATATCATCTCTACTCTGACGACACTCAGCTCTACCTCTCTACCCCCTCTCTCTCCCCTTCTGTCCACTCATGCCTCGTCAACTGTCTCGCTGACATCTCCGCCTGGATGTCCCAACACCAGCTTAAGCTCAACATGGTCAAGACTGAATTCCTTATTTTACCTCCCTCCTCTTCCTCTCCCGCTTCCCTGTCCATCCTCATCGATGGAGCCACCATCCATCCTGTTCCCCAAGTCCATAGCTTGAGCTTCATCTTTGACACTCATCTTTCCTTTAAGCCTTACATTGACTCTGTTGTCAAGTCCTGCCGCTTCGCCCTCCATAACATCACTCGGATCCACCCCTTTCTATCTCCTCTGCCAAAACCCTTGTTCATGCCATGGTCATTTCTCGCCTCGACTACTACAACCTTCTCCTCGCTGGCCTCCCTCGTTCTCACCTGTCCCCCCTTATCACCATCCAAAACTCCGCTGCCAAGGTCGTCCACTCAGTCCGTCGCTTTGAAAACGTGCAGCCTTCCTCTCCTCTCCCCACTGGCTCCCCCTTCCCAAACGCATCCGGTTTAAACTCCTGGTATTCACCTATAAAACACTTCACAGCCAAACTCCCCCCTATCTCTCAGCCCTAATCTCCTTACGCACTCCTGCATGCACCCTCCGCTCCTCCTCTTTCCCATCCCTCACTCTCCCTCATCTCCCTTGTTCCTCTAATTTCCTTCGTCCCTTCTCCCTCGCTGCCCCCCATGCCTGGAACTCCCTCCCTACCCACATCCACCTCGCCTCCTCCCTCCGCACCTTCAAATCTTTCCTCAAGTCCCACTTCTTCCGTGCCGCCTTTCCCAATGCCTGCTAGTTGTTTTTCCCCAAATACTTACAGTTCCCCTCCTCTGCAGACTTCTGCCTAACTGTAACCAAGCCAAGCATGTGCACCTGAGACTTCGCAGTCACTTGCATGTTTGTTTGCTTCTCCCTTGTTTTCCCTTTGTCCCCTCTCCTTGTCGCCCCCTCCTTGTCTTTTTAGATTGTAAACCGTAGGCAGGGACCACGTCTTTATCTTTGTTCCGTAAAGCACCAGGTACACGACTGGTGCTATACAAATGTTTATAATAATAATAAATAATAATAATTACATTCCTTTTCTTTCATTACCACATCCCATTGTGTCAGGATTTGGCATCAGTAGGTCTCCCAGGCATAGTCTGTTCCTCCCAGCCCCCAGGGCAGGTATAATTAAGCACAAGGGCTCAAGAACAAACCAAGTACTACGCCATTCCCAGGGACTCTTTAACCCTTGCCTTGATTGGCTGCAGGGGTCTTCCTCAGGATTGGCTGAGAAGGCACATAAATGTAAACGGCCAGCCTTAGTTCTGAGCTTCAAACAGAAATTCAGTCTGCTCACTAAAGAACTTGTCACACCTCACCTCACCTCACCATGCTCCCTCCTGCCTAGTTTTCTGACATCTGCTACAGACTCAACTATGCCTCTGGATCACCCTTTTGGACTTGATATCCAATTAGGAAGGCCCAGAACTGGACCAGTGCCACAAGACTATGCTCCTGATGTACTGGGTGTTTTTACACACACGTTAAAGTTCCGGATTTTTCAATCTTCTGGGTTTATAAGTCCACAAGTAAGTTCCAGATTCATTTTTCACACACACACTTCCGTGAGGCAGTTCCTGGATGCATTCTTCACACAAACACTGTCCTGAGGCAGCCTAAAGTAGCCACAGCTGTAGATGTGACAGGCTGCCATGGAAATCAAGTAACCAGAGCTGTCTGGAGCAAAGCAGTTTACCAGGAGAACCTTTTACACATAAAGGTTCTGGGAGAAGTTCTACACAGAAGTGCAAAGATCCGGATGTTTACGATATGGGTGAGTGATTTAGACACACAGAAAGTTCAGGATGTAACAGCAAACATCCAGGAGAAATGCGTGTGTAAAAACATACACTGTTTGCTATCCTCACATCTGGTGTGAGGGGTAGGAACCATAAAATCTAGTTTTATTTGCACTATCAACTCAAGTACCCTCACATCATCAACATGCTATGTTTGACTGCATCAAAAATGCTAAGCAAATAAATACCCTCCCTTTGTTAAGCAGGTAACTAAAATTCCGGTTTATGTTTTTAAAAAACTCTAGACACGCCATTCAGAATATCCAAGTGTTAATATTCCCTGTATTATTCGCCTGCCTCAGCTAAGTGGGGACATGGTTGTTTACTATATATACACTTGACAACTGGAGGTGTTACATCAATGACAATTCTTTTAAAGTAGAAAATATGATTTCTGGGACAGCCTGTAATCCCAAATATAGCTCATTGATTTTTCAATGTTTCCAATTATATTATTTTTAAAAATAGCCAAGCACCTTCAAAGTTTTCTTTTAGCCATAGAAAGAAAACATGACAGGAGTTGCACACAAATAATTTATCCCCATGGTTTGTGTGTTTGGTTTTTTCCTCAGAGTTCTGGTCCTGCACAGCTCTCAGTGTTAGAGAGTCTGTTGCAGGAGGAGCTAATGAACAGGAGGACTTCCAAGTAGGAGGTAGTTTCCTGCTTAAGAACATGATGGTGTGTGTGTCTCTCTCCTGTAACGCAACATGGCATCAGACTTGGAAGAATCATTTTCCCTAGAGGAGCAGCAAAGGAAAGAAAAGACACCTCAAGCTGCTGGAGTAGTGAGTGAGTAGGGGAAAACAGCATAGAGAAAGCTCTGAAACCACCTAGAGCAGGAAAGGCCTAAGAGAGGCTGAGGCTGCTTTCAGACCTCCCACCCCCCACCCCCCCAATGCATATTCTGGCTGTGGGAGGGAGTGTGCAGCCAGGATATGCGGGGGGGAGGGGGCGGTTGTCTGAAAGCGGCCTAAGACAGCTCACATAAAGCTCTCAGATAAGGGGAAGCAAGGTGGGCCCGGTAAATAAAAGACAGTAGGAAGGTGCCACATTCTGTCTTTGAGCAGCAATGGAACCAATAGCTCAAATGGCTCTGATAGAGAAATTTGATTTCAGTGATTCAGACAGTTGGCCCTCCTGGATCAGGAGATTTGAAAGATAATGGATGGCTTCAGGGCTAGACAAGAAACCTCAAGAGTACCAATTGAATGCTCTAAAATTCACCATGGGGGATGCTGCTGAGGATATTTTATGTGCCGTACCCCTTCTCTGAGGAGGAGAGTGTAAACTACAAGGAAGTAAAAGAGGCTTTGGATGCCTATTTCATAAGGAGAGACAATGTCATATATGAAAGAGCCAAATACAATAGAAGATACCAGGAGCAAGGGGAAAATCAGCAGAGACTTTTATTACAGCAGTTCGTAAGCTTGCTGAACATTGCAGTTATGGAACTTTAAAGGGATAACTAATAAAGGGATAGGATCATGTTGGGCATCAAGGATGCCAACTTATCAGCACAGCCCCGAGATCTCACCTTAGCAAAAGCCATAGCCAAAGTGAGGATGCATGAAACTATACAGAAACAACAAAGTGCCTTACAGGCCAGTCATATGAGGATATCTAACACCCCAGGGCCCAACTGGCCGCCGTCGTCACCACCACCGCTGCGGGAAGGGATCCGGCCCCCGACAAAACTCAAGCTGCCTGGCCCCAGGTAACATTGACCCCCTCCCCCTGTTAGAGGAGGGCGAGACCGGCGCCTGGGGACAAACGTCTGGCCCAGAGGGGCCAAAAGCTGCCTGCGGCTCGGCCTGGGGAGCGGACATTCATCCCCCCAGGGCCCAACTGGCCGCTGTTGCCGCCACTGCTGTCGCTATGGGGAAGGGATCCGGCCCCCGACAAGACCCGAGCTGCCCAGTCCCAGGTAACATCGACCCCCTACCCTTGTTGGAAGAGGGGGTGGGGCTGGCGCCCAGGGACAGACTTCCAGCCCAGCGGGGCCAAAAGCCGTCCGCGGCTCAGCAGCGCCACAGGCAGCACGCCTAAAGGCCGCGCCTAAGGATCCTTAGGAATGGCCCTTAGCGGGGTCCGAGTGGGCAAGGGCGGGGTATTTGTGGTTTGGGATTGGGATGGAGGTGGGGGGGATGGAATGTTTGTTTTATAGGGGAGAGGGACAGGAGGACTGGGTTAGGGGGGGAAAAGACTGATCCCCTTGATGTGAGGGAGGGGTGCAGTCTTTGGGGAAAGTGGCAGAGGGGGGCAGGGGGTATGAGGGTGGGGGTCTCCCCTGCTGCAAGGACAGAACAGCCGGAGGGGGGCCAGGGCTCGGGGCCATGTCAAGAGGAGGGGATGCAGCTATTGGGGTCGTGATGGGACAGGGTAGATATGGGTCCAAATGGGGTGCTATAAGACCAGTGAGGCGGGACAGGTGCTTGTTACAGGTCCCGCCCACTAACCCCTTGGCAGTTGGGCAGTGGATTCGAGATCAGAGGACCCCCGACCCTTTGCTGCTGCTGTTGAACACGAGATCAGTGGCTAATAAAGCAACGGCTATCTAGGAACTGGTCCTGGAGTGTGCTGCCGATCTCGTGGGCATTACAGAAACCTGGCTGAACCTTGCGTTGGGGCCTATCTTGGTTTACCTCATTCTGGCCGGGTATTCTGTGCAGCATCAGCAACGGTCTATGATTTTTAGAGAGAGGTGGTCCGTTAGGAGATAGCCGGTGCAAACCATAGTAGGTATAGAGGTTCTCCGTCTGGTGTTCGATTTGGTGGGGGGCAGTTTGGGTGTGCTGCTACCTACTTGTGTACCTACTTGTATGACAGCCTCTCTACATGCTCTAGCAGAGGTAGTGACGGAGGTGGTATTGCGGTCCTCAACAGCATTAGTCTGGGAGGACTTCAACATCCACGCCGGGAGCGCAACATGAGTTCATGGCCACCATGGGCCTGTCCCAAACAATTAGTAGCCCGACACATCAGGGAGGACATACTTTCGATCTTATGTTTTGCACCGGCCTTGAGGTGGGAGTTCCGCTACTGAGGGAGGTATCAGCAGTGCCCTTGTCATGGTTGGATCATTATCTCCTACAGGCCTCTCCCCTAGCATATTTCTGCTCTCAGAAGAGTGTCGAGTCAATTCGAATGGTTCACCCCCGGAGGCTAATGGAACCGGAATGGTTCCGGTTGGCCCTCGGGGAGGTACCCTCTGAACTCGACGACCGTCTTATCAATTGCCTTGTCACACTATGAAACACTCTGCTGACTGAGGACATTGATCGTACGGCTCCTAGACGTCCGCTGCCCAGGCGACAGCACCACAGGTTCCTATGGTTTTCGGAGGAACTGCATGTGCTGAAGTGAGAAGGGCAGTGGTTGGCATGACAGTGATGTCGTTATCATGCCGAAGCTGATAAATTGCAGCATAGAGCCAGTTTATGGGCCTATGCCGAGGCTATGAGGGCAGCAAAAAAAGCTTTTTTTGCTGCGCTCATAGCATCTGAAAAATCTCACCCAGCAGATCTTTTCCAGGGGCTGGTCAGTCCAGCCTCCTCCACGTTGGAGTGGAGTCATCTCTAGCACGCTGGGATAGGTTTGTGGACTATTTTGTGGATAAAATCGCTTGTATTCACCACGATTTCAACGCTGCACTTATTACACTACGGGAGCCAGAAGTTATGGAAGCCTTGTCCAGTTTTATGGGATTAATTTAAGTCGGTGACACCCACTGATGCGGTCGGGACCCTTGGGGCTGTTAGGGCCACCTTTTGTGAATTAGATCCGTGCCCGTCTTGGCTAATTAAATCTTGCAATGAGACAATGGGGCTGTTGCTGGCGCTGGTGGTCAATGGCTCCCTTCAGGAGGGCAGAGTGCCGAACTGTCTCAAGGAGACGGTGGTGTGGCCTCTGCTCAAGAAACCATCGCTTCACGTTTACTCCCTTGCCAGCTATTGACTGGTCTCTAACCTCCCCTTTTTAGGGAACGTTATTGAGCGGGTGGTGGCTCAGCAGTTACAGGGGCATCTTGACGGCATCAATTTTCTTGATCCCTTTCAGTCAGGCTTTCGTTTGGGTTATAGCATGGAGACTGTGCTTGTGGCCTTGGTAGATGATCTGCACCGGGAAACAGACCAGGGTTGTTCGACTCTGTTGGTTCTGTTAGAACTGTCTGCTGCTTTTGATACGGTTGATCACGAGATGTTTGTGGCGCACCTGCGGGACTGTGCAGGGGTGGGCGGAACTGTTCTTGAATGGTTCTGCTCGTTTCTGACTGGAAGAACCCAGTGAGTGGTACTCGGGGAGTGTTTTTCATCATACTGAGACCTCGCATGTGGTGTCCCTCAGTGTTTGGTGTTGTCCCCCCTCCTGTTCAACATATACATGCAGCCTCTCGGCAACGTGATCAGGAGGTTTGGCATACGGTGCCATCAATATGCAGATGACACCCAGCTATAACTCTCCTTTTCAATAGACCCAGACCCTGCAGTCTCCATGCTTACTCGGTGTCTGACAGCGGTAGGGGATTGGATGAGGGCTAATCGACTGAAGCTGAATCCTGACAAGACAGAGGTGATGCTGGTGGGTAAGGCGATGGAGCTGACGGCTCCCATCATAGATGGGATCTGTCCCCCATTGGTTCCCCAGGTGCGGAGTCTGGGGGTACTCCTCAATGCGCAGCTCCGCCTGGATGCTCAGGCGGAGGCTGTGTCGAGGGGTGCCTTTCGCCAATTACATCTGGTAAGTCAGCTTCGACAGTATGTTTCAGACTCCAACCTGGCTACCATCATCCATGCTTTCATCACCTCTAGACTGGACTATGGTATCACACTCTACGTGGGGCTACCCATGGTGATGGCCCGGAAGTTGCAGCGGGTGCAGAATGTGGCGGCTTGTCTTTTAGTGGGACTGGGATGCCAGGAGCACATTACACCAGTGCTCCGGTCTCTGCATTGACTGCCGATAGTCTTCCGAGCCTGATTCAAGGTGTTGGTCTTAACCTATAAAGCCCTAATATTGTGCCAGAACAGGCAGAGATACCAGGTGTCTTTTGATCTCATTAAAAACATTTTGTTGTGGGCTCTCCCATATCCATTTGTTACATCCATTAAGTAGGTCTTGTAAAGGTTTAGTCAGGTGAGCTAGATTGCGTATTATTTTCCCAAATTGAGTTGCAGAGCCCAAGAACCTTCATAAAGCTGAAACATCCTGGGGCTCCAGTAGGGAGAGCAGCATCAACAGTTTGTCCCCATCAGGATATGTTCCAAATGGCGTAATAAATGTGGTTAATAGTCTACATTCTCTTGCTAGGGGTATTTGCCAGAATCCTGCTGTAGTGTCTACCTTTGAAAATATTTTGGCTCCCAAAAGCTGTGCCAGTGTCTGTTCAACTGTGGGAAGAATATGCAACAGACTCTGTAGCACAAAGAGCTGTCTCTCTCTGCACACAAATTTATTTAGCTGTGTAAGATCACACGAATCCTGATCTTGCCATTAGGCTTTGGCACTATGATACCTGCACATGAGTCCATGGGTTGTTCTTATGGGAAGTGTCGCCTCCATGTCTTCCATCCTCTTTGATCTTCCCTAACAAGGGGATAGGAATACGACATAGGCAGTGAGGGCAAAAGGATTTGCTGTTGATACCAATTGTACTTTATTTATTTATTTATTTTATTTTCCAAATTTATACCCCGCCCCCTCCTGCAATGCAGCTCGGGGCGGCTTCCAACAGTCAACAATAAAACAATAATTTTGTCAGATATGTCATCAGCAAGCACGGAATTCATATTTCCCACTATAACATTTTTGTTTCTTATGCGATTTTGATGGAATGTGGGGAGATTGTACCCCCAATGGAGGGCACTACGTGTACCAAAATGCAAAACGATTAGATAAAGGGAACCGATTTCAGAAGCAATTTAATGTTGTGGTTTTAAGAAAAGCTCCATACACATTCATGGCTACAACTTCTTTATCTTGCATCCAATGTTCATGAAACTTGTGCATATTACATCCCTCCATATGCTTAATATTTCTGCCAATTTTAGGAAAGAGTGGATAAAGGGTCCCAAGGGTATAAGACATTAACCTGAAAATACATTTCCAGCTGTTACATTTTGATATTCCATTCTGTTTACAGGATATTTGACAAGAATGTATCAAATACCTTTCCTGCCATTTCAGCAAATGTACAGGAGATTTTGATAAAGGGACCCAATTATATAAGCAATTGATGTTGTCCCTGTGAAGATCATTATTCAGATGAATATCAGCATATTCAGTGCCAGTCAGAGGCAGGCACCCTGCATGGCAGGGGGAGAGAGACTGTAGGAGGAAGGATGTGGAGCAACCCCAAAGACTGACAGACACATTCAATGGCCAAACACATTACTGCAAGCTTCTAGCTTTACAGGACCAATTGGTAGTGGTTTCGAGGTGGGCATAGGGGGCGGCCCTGTGGCGGGCATAAGCAACATAACTGGGACTTCTGAGATAGCATCCCAGCAGTCAGGAGACATAGTTTAAACACATCCAGGCTGGCCAACTATCAATCACATCCTGCAGCACTGAGACAGAGGACATAAGAGAATTTCTATTGACTCTTTCCTAAACAGATGCTTCTGACTTCCCAGAAACAAGTGGGGGAGATATGTTGGGATGGTCCCAGCACAGAATGAGGATATTTGGTTGACATTTCTGTTGGCCAATTCGCATCACAAACCGATCTTATACCACAGTGACATAAGAGAATCCCAGGCATAGGCCCCTTCTCTACATATGTTGTACAGGCATATAAAATTGGGACCCTTTATAAAATCTTTCTGATATTTGGCAGAGATGATCATGAAAGTGTAATATATAGCCCTGCCAAATTTCATGTACACTGGTTGGACTACAAAGATGTTATAGTCAGACATACATTTATATGTTAATTGCTTATACTACCAAGACCCTTTTTCCAATCCTTCTGAAATTTGGTAAAGATAGTAAATATGGGAAGGGGTATAAACTGAACAAATTTCACTTACATTAGATGTGAGGCAAAGACGTTACAACTAAGAATGTATATGTAGAATATTGCAAAATACAATAATTCAACTGCTTCTATAATCGATTACTTTATCCGATCGTTTTGAAATGTGGTACACATAATGCTTTCTATTGGAGGTATAGGCACCCCAATTTTCAGCCACATAGCATAATAAACAAGAACGTTACAGCCAATAATATGTTTTCCATTGAAAGCAATGGAAATTCAATTCCGAACTCACCGAACGTATCCGAACCGAACGTTTGAATTTGAGTTCGGTTTGCACGTTTGGTTCAATCGACCGAACTATTTGAGTTCGGTCCTAACTCCGAACTTCCGAACCGCGTTCGCCCATTCCTAGCCTAAAGAGCTTCTCTGGCAAAACAGGGTTCATCTGCAGGGGATCCCATCACCACAAAAGGAAAGTCAGGATTCCTCAATTTCACCTACTGGAGTTTGGAGAAGAACCTGCTTCACAGGGATTATATATCAGGAGAAAGTAAAAGAAGTGAGAATGTGGCAGGGAAGACTGGTCAGAATTCCCTAAAGGCTTGATCTATAAATCACATTTAATGTATATAATTCCATCAGATTCATTGGAAGATGCCAATGCAAACAGGTTTGGGAACCAGAAACAAACCTGAAGATCCTTTCGATATGTTACTCTTAAATATTATATTTTTAGATAAATGTTTTGGTTGTAAAAGAAAGAGATGTAGAGTGATCATAGGGCTCTTTTCCATGTTATAAAAAAGTCTGTGTTGTTTTAATCTGGTTATTTAAGATGCATATTACAATTTGCTATTCCCTAGTCACACGTTCTACTTTTCTCCCCATTTGAACTTAATGCACATTGTAAAATGGTGCATTGTAAGCATCCCCACATTCAGCTTGATGCGCATATTTCTCTTGCTTTCATCCGCATTCTCAGCGATACAAGAAGGAAACCAGAAATGACCTCTCTCCCCTCATCTGGAAGTTATTTCTCCCACCACTCTAGAGGTTTTTCCCCGGCCTCACCTGCCATGCCTGGAGCAGCATCAGCTCTCTGTGGACTTCCGCTATTCCTGGAGGATTTACAGAGAAAACCCGTGCATTCCTTTATGCGCTGCATTCCCACATTGAAAATATGTGCATTATGTCTCAAAGCAGCATTCACACAATCAATCTATGCGCATAATAAAAAACCATCCTTATTCAATACAGTTTGGGGCACCCTGTAATGCGCTTTTCAAACGTGCACTGGATAGAAAACATGAGGATGAAGTCATTCCCAGGTTAGTGAAATATTTGGATAAAATAATAATGTGGGAAAGCACCAGTAGAGTTGTGATCTTCCACAGCTTTCAGTGTTGCAGAGTCTGTTGCAGGGAGGAGCAAATAAACAGGAAGACTTTCAGCTGGGAGCTCTTTCTCGAGTTTCCTGCTTAAGAATATGGTGGCATAAGTGTCTCTCCTGTGACACAACAGGAGTCGCACACAAATAATTTATTTCCCTGGTTTATTTGGCTTTTTTCTCAGTGGTGTTGACTGGATTATATTCTGTTTAACATTTTACTATGGCAACAGTTGCATTGCTTCAGCTCACACCCTCTAGAAGGGAAAAATCCATTCTCTCTCTATTCTTTCACTTTGATCTTTTTGGAGTTGGATAGAAAACCCCTAGTTTTCCAGATTTTTATGTCTGTGAGTCTATGCATATAAAAATTCTAGCTGATTGCAAGGATTTCCCCCCATTTACAATTAATCTAGTGAATGCCTTTTCCTCTGGAAACTCGTTTGTGCAACATAGTATGCTCAGCAGCGAGAGGGTTACTGAATGAAATGGATCACTGGGTTGAAAATAAAAATCACTGTTTAAAAAAAAAAAAAAAAGCTACACCAGGAGAATTAGACACAACATAATATTGTAACCACTGAGAATTCTCAACAGTAAAATAAAGCCTTGTACTCCCAGCATTTTCATTAGTTTTCCAGTAGTGTAGGACGCGGTGTGAATTACAATGAGCTAGAAAGCAGTGGTGGCTCCCTTTAAAGAACATGTACTGTATAGAGAAATGTCATTCCTTCAAATCAGACTGTGCTGGTTATTGGCTCATATATGCTGGTATGTATTTGAGCACTTAAAAATTATATTTTCCTACGTTACTGAATGCTGCACACAGCCTGAAAAATAAAAAATGTTTCACAGTTTACAAAATGAACTGCACTGCACTGCAAATATTTGTTTAAAGAGGACACAGAGTGGCATAAATCAGCTAATGGAGAATTATGCAGCACATCTTTCATAGTAAGATTGCTCTTAAATCCAAGCAGTAGGTACTATTTTCATTACAAAAGCTGTATAAAATAACATTAAGAAAATAACTAAAAGCCAAAATTGGAAGAAAATGCACATTGATATAAGCTCCTCTATAGCAGCAGCATCCTAGAGAGATATAGTAATACATCAGGAGGAAAGTAACAAAAAACCCGATACCTAGAGTAAACAAGATACTTCAGCTTAGTCTACATCACAATTATGGTTACTATACCTCCTCTTTAAATGAGAACACGTACAAAAAATATATGTTGCAGCCCTGCACCAGAACCAATGCAGTCCTGCACCATGTATTTTCCGTAAGCATCCTCTTTTAAAAGGGGAGGTATGGTAACCCTAGTCACAATATTACAAGAGATTAGCAGCATACATGCATAGAAACACGAGTTCCTCTAAGGTTACATTTCTAAAGCTAAGCGCTCCATCAGCATTAGAGAGAGGCCTGAGCCACTGAGTTCACATCCAGACCAGGGCCGGATTTAGGGAAAGGCCCTGGCAGCATTTTCTGGAGGGGGGGAAGGGGCGGCAACACACCACACCACCCCCGTCCAGCCGTCCTGCTTTTTTTCCCCCCAGGCTGCTTCTCCCCAATAAGTTCTTCTGCCTCCCCTCCCTGGCTCCGGTCCCATCCCTCACCTACCTCTGCCTCTAGTACTGCTGCAGCAGCAGCGGGACACCCTATATGTGTGATCAGAAGGTTGTTACCTTGTAAAGAAAGTTCTTCAAGACAGCTGCAAACATTCTCACAACTGGGTTGTGCATGCTCATCATATTAAAATAATAGATTACGTGATGGTCTTCAGCTCCTCTAGTATAAAAAGCACTCTCCTCCTCAGAATGACAGTTCCTTACAACCCTTTCTAGAAATACAAGAAAATTCCATGTGGGGCTGGAAGGGTGGGTGTTGTGAGAATGTTAGGAGCCATCTTGAAGAACCTTGTTTAGAAGGCAGCAACCTTCTGTTCTTCAAGTGGCTCCTCACGGGCCATTTTTACATGGCTCCACCGGGCGGGGAAGTCTGCAGGCACGCCAGTGCGTAAGCGGGGCATACACATGGCTGCACACACATCCTCACTCACCCCCCCACTCACCCGCACCCACAAAGTAACCGCCGTTTCCCCTGGTTGCTCCGTGTGCGGGGATCAGTGGGGGAGATTTATTTGTGGCCTCAAATGGTGGGATTTGGGGGGAGGAATCAGAGTACTCTTGGGGGCAAGGAGTGGAAAACAAGGGAACCTGGGGAGGGGTGGAATAGGCAATTTGCAAGGGGGTGGGAATAGGGTTGCCACCTATGCAAATATTTAAGGAACACTTATGAAAAATATAAGTTGCACCTTAGTCATCAGTGCAAGCCCTGCAATATGTATTTTTCAAAAGTATTCCTTAAACATTTGTGTAGGTGACAACCCTAGTTGCCATCTTTTGCAATCTGATCCTGAGACTCCCATTTGGCCTATGGGAGTCTTGGGGTCAAATGGCAAAAGGTGGCAACCCTAGTGTGGAGTATGAGGGCTAGTTCCCAACTGATCATCTTCCAGGCCAGGGTATTTGAGAGGAGGGGCATGAGTAGGTGAAGAAGGTCACAGGTGTTTGCACTGCTAGAGCGGAAACCCCAAGTTCCTAAACTTGGTGGAGACTGGCTTCTTAAGAGAAATGTGGGTCTCTGGTACGTCCTTGTAGCTGCCTCCCTATTTCTGATCGTCTCATCATAAGTTTTGAAATCAATTTCTGAAGGTCATACTGAAGGTCCTGTAATGTCCTCCTTCACCAAATGCTTTGCCCTTCACAGGGAGTGATAAGGCTGCCAAAGATGCTTGATTTGCTTCTGCTCTACAGACACTACAGCTGAGTGGGTCTGTCTGGCAACTGTCCTGGGGGAGTGGATTCCAGACAGATGCTCCACTCGTTCCCTACCCCTTCAGTGTGGCTATCTAGCTACTGCATGTACACCTGCTAGTCTGTTTTGCACAGTGGGGGCAGGGTTGGGCGGGGCTTTGCTGGGGGAGGGGGGTAACAGCCTAAGAAGGGCCTTGGGGTGAAAAATGTCTAAATCCAGACCTGACTCCAACCAAAATCAGCACTTCACTTTGCTGCACCCCAGTCACAGAAGAGAGAGGGCCTGGCTGGAAGAAGCAGCCCGGGCTTGGATGTGAGGGGCGGGGCTTCTCTACGCATGTCTGAGCTATTGACATGAGGGGCAAGACAACAGCCACTAGGGTTGTGGTAGGGCAGAGCTAGGGATGTAGGCCGAGAGGCTTCCCCTCATACCATTGGCAGGCTTCAGTTGCAATCATGATGCTTGCAGGAGCCAGCCAGTGTCCGCAGCAGTGCCCCTAGGCTGAACTATTCTGCGTCCCAGTGTCTACGCCAACAGCTCCTGCTGCTATGTCCTGGCTCCTGAATTACAGTTGGGGCAGCTTGTTCTCCGTAAAAGTTCTCTGAAAACCATAGACTCCAGTCCTGTCCTCCACTCCATCTCCAGGAGCCTCGAATAGTTTCTGTCTACCAGTACCAAAGCAACGCATTTAGGGCCATGCCATTATGCACAAGGTCCCAACCTACACACGGCGCAATAGACAATGGTCCTTTTTAAACAGGCCACGCTGGGGGAGTGGTCGGTGTGTGCACTGGGGCAGGGGGAGCAGGTGTACACAAGTGCACACCCATTCCCCATGCATGGAGCAACCAGCATGGGTACATCTCGTTTAAAAAGGGACGATTAATCTATTTATTTATTTTTTAATTTTTCAAAACCAACTTACACTCATCAGCTCTTTTAATATCACAGGTTATTTTGAGAGAAGTGTTAAANGGGGGGGGGGGGCAGGCGCACACACAGTGCACACCCATCCCCCATGCATCCCCACACATGGAGCAACCAGCATTGTCGCCAGTAGCTCTGTGCGTGGATGATGGTAGGAGGTGGGTGGGCATGTGTGTTTTGTGGGAGCACACACACACACCCCGCCACCGCCGCTGTACACACAGGACTCACCCACTCACGTCCATGCAGATCCCTGCATGGGTACATCTCGTTTAAAAAGGGCCGATTAATCTATTTATTTATTTTTTAATTTTTCAAAACCAACTTACACTCATCAGCTCTTTTAATATCACAGGTTATTTTGAGAGAAGTGTTAAAATTAGTGGCACTAAAATTTTTGGACAGCAATTTTTAGATTAACATTGCATCCACACCTGCCAATTCATCATGCACTCTTGATTTTGTGTAGCATTACCTTGATCTTCAGCAGTGGTATCTGTGGGGAAGGGGAGGCAGGGAGGTGAATGAAATCATGCCATTTTTTTCTCCCTGAGGCTTAAGGATAGATGCTTGCTGTTACCAGGGTGTGTTAATGCTGGGAGACTGTATTTTTCACAATTAGCATGCAATAAGTATTTTCTTTTTCACCCACTAACAATGATTTGTTATTGTTCTATTGTGGATTTTTTCCCCCTTGGATGCAACAGCAAGCTGTTTGCAAAGTAATTATAATAGAATATTTGCTTGGAAGGGAAAGAAATGCTATTCAGCTAGAATATAGTGGGGCATGCTGGTTTTTGTTTGTATGTTTGTTTGCGTTTCCTTTGTTGAATGTTGAAGCTTGAGCCTACCAAAAAATAATTCATTTCATAGGCGTTCCTCTTGCTTTTTCTACTACTAGGTAATCGCCTACTAGGTAAACCACAGTCTAGCAGCAGTGCAGCAAGTAGAGATGTACGGGAGTGCCCAAGGTATCTGCAGCACAGGTAGCAGCAGGAAACTGGGAGACTCCCAGCACTGTTACTTTCCGCATGCCTAGCACAAGTTGGCCAAAGGGGACGGGGAATTCGTATTTTGGCAGTTACCAACCTGGCACAGTTTATTCTCACTCCAAAGCAGCAGGGAAACTAGGGCCGCTTTTAAACGACTGCGGCGGCACCCGTGCTTGTTTTTCAAAACTACCGGGCGACGGGTTTACACGTGACGCCGCTGCCGATTATGCGCACTTGTGGGCGACGCACGTCCGTTTCCGGCCATGTATGTCCACCCTCGATCAACGACCCGGTCAGCTTGCGGCCAGAAATGGATGTACGGTGCCCACACATGCGCATAATTGGCGGTGGTGTCATGTGTAAACCCGCCTCCTGGTAGTTTTGAAAAACAAGCGCGGGCGCCGCCGCAATCATCTAAAAGCGGCGTAGGAGGAAAACCGTGACACCTTAAGATCCAGTCACAAACTGCTCCTGGGGCAGTACATTTGAACACCTCCCCTTTCTTGGGTTTTGTGGTAAAAAGCACAAGTGAGCACAAGAATTGTAGCTAAATGCCACTCCCTTTGGGTGTAATCACACAAGACGGGGCCCCACATTGCCCCCCCGTTTGGCCCAGATCCACCTGCTCACGTGAAGGGCGCCTTCCAGATGTTCCCCAGGGTCTGCTCCAACAGCTGATGAGCAAACAGGGTATGTTGCACACACACATACACCCCGGTGCTACTCCAACAGCTGACAGCAGATGGCTGCTTCCTCCAGGGGCCTGATCCTGCTACCACAGGGGCAGATTCCTGGGATACTGCCTGTGTGATGGGCTTCCTGGGTAGAACTGGAGCAGGGGGGGGGGGTGGCGCTTGCTTCCCCACCCACGGGACTCATGCGTGGGGCTGCCAGTTTGAAGGGCTCCCTGCCCTGTCCGTGGGTGGCTGCTGCATGGGCCCACAGAGCAGCTCTGGCCTCCCTGCCCATGTGAAATCACCTTTTGACAGACAGTTACGGCAGTTCTGGTTTGTACTCATACAGCATCTTTTATTCTGAAAAATCCAAAGTTGGACCGCTTTTAGACAAGCTCGTGCGATTCGCTCATGTGACTTTTTAAAGTACCATGTGCGGCGATTAGACGAGACTTCTCGCACATTATCACTGCTCACGCATTCTTTTAATACCACGGATTAAATACCTTGGTATTTAATTCGTGGTATTAAAAGAATGTGCGAGTGGCAACAACGCGCGAGAAGTCTCATCTAATCGCCACCCACAGTACTTTCAAATGTCATGTGAGTGCATTGCGCGAGCGTGCCTTGCTCGTCTAAAAGCGGCCATAGTTTTAAAACAAATCCCAGCTACCAAAGTGGAAGATGGCAGCTGTTGAGCAGCTCACAACAATAACTTAGAAAGCAGAACATTATATAAAACACATCTCAAACCAAACACACAAGAAACGAAGAAATAAAAGTGCAACTAGAGCTGGAGTTGGGCCTGGTCTCCCAGCCTAAACCACTTGTAATTCTACCACGCAGCACTCTCAAGATCTTTATCAACGAACACCACCTCCAGTCAGGAGACATCCCGTCTAAAAATGTACCCATTCACAGGCTACCTGCTGGGGACTGCATTTAATGTTAAACCTCATGAGGTGAAAAAACTAGAGATTGATCCTCCTTTAATCCCAGTGTTACATCATGTGAGATGAGCATTGGGTCCTTAATAATACAGAAATACTTACAAAACCCACCTATATCAATTACAAACGCAGAAAAGTATGCACTATATATAGTTTCTTTTTTAGACTGTATTTTTAATCGGAACCATTGCCTTTTTTAAGCCTTGGTCTTCAGACAGACCTCCCATTTGGGAACAATGTTCCTCTTTTGTCAGAGCAATCCAACCACTCAAGAAAAAAAGAGCTTGACAACTGCACCACTAAAAGTCAGATTTGAAACCAAACAGTTACATTTTTACCTTTTCCCCCCTATCCTAAACACACTGAATTATTACAATACATTGACGTTTATGTACATGGAATGTTAATTTTTGCTTTATTAACTCTTTTCCTCTCACAGTGACCTTTGTATATTCTAACTTATAGATTTTGCTTATACCAAGCCAATGTAAATAAAATATTTTGAAACAAAAAACCCATAGCCTTTAGTCATTTAAAAAAAAAATCTTAGAAATTACAAAAAATCTCACCCCAAAACACATCAAGGTAGACTGTTAAGAGTACTTATTCTATTTTGCCAGGTGTTTAGTATGATTGGAGTGCTGCACATTTGCATAACTTTTGGATTACCTAGGCATTGAGAGAGAAGCAAGCATAAAGAGAAGCCTGTGATTTATCAAGTGGTTTTTCAGGAACGAAGAGTAATTTCCCTATACAAGCCATCTGTACAGTTTACCATGTAAATAATTCTTCTGTTCAAGACAACACAATCCCACTTTACTTGGGAGTTTAAGCATAGATGGCAGATTCCCTCTTCAATTTTGTTCCACCACACCAGAGGAATCATTAAGAGAGGACTATCAATTAACACAACAGCTACACTAGCAGGCGGAAGAATGAAAACACATTTGTACTGAGCAAGTGGTTTTTCTTCTCCTTTAATGCTTAAGAAAAAAGAATATAAATAAAACCTTCACATTGCTACAACAGGACTTTAGTCACAATCAAACCTCTTAAAATGGAGTCATGGTCAGAAACTAACTAGGTGAAAATGATGCTCTCAATAAATTTCTTGAAGATTTACTTACTTGAATGGCATTCATCAAGAAAACAGATCTACTCACTGTGTGCACACAGAGTTCATCTGCCTGAATCACAGATAAAAATAAAACATTGCAGTGGGTTGTTGGGGTTTTTTGTTTAAAAAAATTAAACTCCTGCTAGCTAGACGGTGAAAAACTAGCGAAGAATCAAAAGCTACTTCTGCATCATCAGCAGATTTATTTGCAGCATTAATTTATTCATGATGTCTGATGTGGAAAGAACTCAGCTTGACTTTGAGATCTCCAGCTGAGTTATTAAAGGCTGCAGTTAGGAAAACTATCTTCTTACCAAACTCAACCTGCAATAACTGGGCGCTTTCTGACATTGCACCGCACTCATGGATTTAAATAATCTGCCATTAGAAAAGTTGCATGGGCGGCATTTGGAAACTGCAGCCTGCGCATTCATTTGAATCTGCATTGGTAGAACCCAGATATCGAGGTTTTACCAATGCGGATTCAAAGGAATGTGCGAGCCGTGGTTTTCAATGGCAGCGGCGCCGCGCGTCTAAATGCCGCCCGCATGACTTTTCTAATGGTGGATTATTTAAATCTGCAAGCATGGTGCAAATCTAAAAATGGGCTGACACACATGAAATAGGGAACCCCACAATGCTATGCTATTTTTAATATACTAATATCTAAACACGTTGCATTCTTGCCTTACACCACTTTTGTGTAAATTATTTATTAATTATTATTATTATTATTTATTTCTATCCTGTCCCGCCTGTCTCAGGCAGTTCGGGGCAGCTCACATAATAAAATATAAAAATCAATACAATAAAAATACAGTAAAATACAAACTATACCCCATAACCCAATCCCTCTCCTCAATAACCCCCTACCCCTCCCCTTCACCAAATGCCTGGTGGAAGAGCCAGGCCTTACACTGCCACCAGAAGGTGAGGTGGTCTGGGCAGAGGTGGACCCCCACTAGCAGCAAGTTCCACAGCACAGGCACAGCTGCTGAAAATGCCCTCCTGTCCGTGGCCACCCGCTGATATCTTGGAACCTCTAGGAGGCCGCCCCTCAAGAACTGCAGGAATTGCCCTGGGGCCCAGGGAGTGAGGCGATCCCTCAAGTAGGTAGGGCCCAAACCGTTCAGGGATTTATAGGTTAATACCAGCACCATGAATCGGGCCCGGAAGACTATAGGCAGCCAGTGCAAAGCCCAGAGCACTGGCATAATGTGCTTCCGGTGGCTTGTCCCTGAAAGCAAGCAGGCTGCTGTGTTCTGCACCAGCTGCGGTCTCCAGACCGTCACCATGGGCAGCCGCACATAGAGCGCATTGCAGTAGTCAAGCCTCAAGGTGACAAACGCATGGATGACAGTCACAAGGTCAGAATCTGAAATATATGGACGAAGCCTTCTCACCAGATGTAACTGGCAAAAGGCGCTTCTGGTCACAGCCAATACCTGGATATCCAGGCGCAGCTGCTGAACCTGGAGCATCCCCAGGCTCCGCACCTGAGAAGCCAGCGAGGGATGGACCCTGTCAAAGTCGAGCACCCTTCCCTCACCCACATCATCGACCCTGCCAACCAGCATCACCTCCATCTTGTTGGGATTAAGCCTCAGTCAGCTCACAGTAGATGAGCATACAAATGCACAACAGGCAGGGCAGGGGGCAAATTAGAGATCAGAACAGGTAAAACCATTGAATGGCTTTAAAAAAAAACAAAGCAGCCAGGGAGGTATAATGATGAGAGAAACTAACATGCATGAATCTAATTCTGAATAAAACTTTGTTTACTTTTAATTTTTGTAAGGATTCTCAATACCTTCCATTTTGTACTGATCAAGAATAATAATCTGATTGCTAGGGGCACAACAAACTTCTTTATGTAGGCAATGGATTATTCACAGTAGTTGAACTCCCATTTAAAGGGCAATATTTTCAGTAAGACTTTTGAATGCTTAAATTCCTGTTTAGCATAGAAACAAGTTCCTTCTCAGATCATCCACATGAGCATACAGTGACTATTTTATGTAGTGTTTCTAGGAGCATACCAAATTAGCTTAGCTTCTCCTCTACACTTGGCAATGTCCCTCTTTCCACATGACCAATGTGCTGAACAGATTGTTTATAGGGGAGGGAGAAAGCGACCCTAAGAATGGGATATACATCCTGTATATAGCGGTCTTTATTCTCCACACAGCCCCATTATGGCTTCTTCCATGAGAAGAATCAGATTTTTCCACTAGTTTCTTTACATTGTATTTCATTACTCTTGGTGATTTGTTCTTAATAACATTGTCAACAGGAAAAAATACATGCAAACACCTTTTTGTTACCCATGGACAGGATATCGAATAGATTCTTATCTTACAAAGCTTCTTCCTTAACTGGCCCTAACAGGACAATTGAATACCTTAAAGAGGATCTTCCTTCACCCTCTTTCCTCATGTTGAAGTGACTACAGCTCAAGTACAACTAGGTATTGGTACCAAAGGCTACTAACAACCAGGATTCAGCCACAGCGAATTTGACTATTAAGTAATATCCTTGTTGATGTATGATAACCGGATACGTTTCGGGGTGTTTGCTCATCACTGTTTCAGCTCTCTCCTTCCCCCCACCCCCACTTGAGAAAGGGCAGGATAAATCAATAAATATAAGGGCACATTCAAACACTATATAACATTGCATGCAGGGATATTATCAGGGCATACCTCTGTGCCTTTTACATTGTGAGAAATACTACAGTGAAGCAGGTAGAGGAAGGGGCTAGTGAAATCAGCAGTTGAGTGCATGCATTGCTACATGATGAGGCAGACTAAGTCGCATTGTGACTTTGCAAAGGAAGAATGTTGCATGAATAATTCCTTAGTCTTTACCTGGATGACTAGGGCATGTGTTTTACTTATTAAACAACCTGCTCTTCCAGGCCCATTCATGCTGGCCTACAGGAAACTTTTGAAGGCCAAAACTTTTCTTGTCCTTCCAAGAAACACAATAGAATTCAGCATTCTGGCAGAAAGTCCTCCATACGACCACTGGGATTGAATGCTCAAGAAGGTTACAAGGACTGTTGCCATGCACAGTAATCGCTCAATTGTTCAAGAGTGTGAACCTATAATCCTTAATGCAGCACATGATGGGAACCTTTGAAATACTGTTTCTTTTATAGCAGAGATTTATTTTTAATTAAAAGGAGTCAGTATTAAATAAATAACAATTCTGCAATTACTTGATAATGATGGATGCATTTTATGAAATACACTAATAGGCAGTGGAATTTAGCCCAGTCTGTTGTAATCACTAATTTTCTTCAGTGTAAATATTGAAACATCACAGAGGATTGAAATTTACTATTGCTCCACAAAAGTGCCCCAACCAGGTGACAGAGTGATCAGATGAATAAAGCCTTACTAGACAATGGGCATTTTTACACACAGCTTAAAGTGCTGGTCTTTCAATCTTCTGGGTTTACAAGTCCACAAGTAAGTTCCGGATTCATTCTTCTCTCTCTCACTCACTCACACTCTCACTCTCACTCACTCACACTCTCACACTCACACTCACACTCACACTCTCACACACACAGACACACACACAGTCCTGAATGCATTCTTCACACAAACAGGTGTGAGGGGCTGCCATGGAAACCAAGTGACCACAGCTGCCTGGAGCAGTTTACCAGGAGAATGTTTTACACACAAAAGTTCTAGGAGAAGTTCTATGCAGAAGTTCAAAGAGCCAGATGTTTAAGATCTGGGTGAGTGATTTAGACACATAGAAAGTTCAGGATGTAACAGCAAACATGCAGGAGAAATGTGTGTGTAAAAGTGATAATCATGAATTTACTTATGGAAATGAGATACAAATGACAATGAGGGAGCCCTTAATAGAACAGACTGCCAAGACTCCTCAATACTTCACAGGTCCATCAGGGCTAGAAGTAGCAGGAAAACAGTATTTCAGCACTTTGCTTCTGATATTGCAGACTCAGGTGGAATTAGAAATATGGCTGGCTATGAAAAAAACCTACAATAATAGAAGGGCAACAGTGACTATCTCAACTTGATTAAACCCCAGAGAACATTTGGTGAGAGTACCCTTCAACTCTGGCAATAGCAATAGTTAATATATGCTATTTTGCATGAAGTAACCCATCCATCCATCCTTATCTGGGTCCTTAAATGGCTTCAACATCACTACTTCATCTGAGCACCTCAAAAATAATGGAATTATCCTCTGAACAGCCTGATGTAGGGAACTGAGCTACACAATGGGGTGGGACCCCGGGGTATTACCGGATACCGGATTTACCGGTTTCCGGTTCTCAAAGAACCGGATTCCCGGATTAAATCCGGTATACTGGTACCGGTTTTATTTCATTGATTTCAATGGGTCACTGTGTCCCCATTGAAATCAATGAAATACAATTAATTCCTCCCCCCTCCCCCTCCCAGGATGCGCGGGTGGAAGGGGGGACACCCCCCACCCACCCTGCCCAGCCTGGATTTTTGTTTAAAAAAAGAGCCCACCCCCCAGCACCAGCGGCCGCGGCGTCCCCGCAGCCGCCGGTAAGTATAGACCCGATCCCT
>QEPC01003457.1:2703149-2762234 GCA_003113815.1 Sphenodon punctatus
TCAGAGATGCTCTAGGCCTTCCGGGGAAACCCGGAAGTTCCCCGGAAGGCCTAGAGCGTCTCTGACGCCGGCAGCCACAGCCGGCGCTGAGGCCGCCGGACCGCCCGCTGCTGCCGCCGCACCGAGCTCCGCAAAGGTAAGCACTCAACTTTAGTAGGGGTGATCCCATGGGGGTTGGGGGGGGTGAACACCCCCCCCAAGGGATCGGGTCTATACTTACCGGCGGCTGCGGGGACGCCGCGGCCGCTGGTGCTGGGGGGTGGGCTCTTTTTTTTAACAAAAATCCAGGCTGGGCAGGGTGGGTGGGGGGTGTCTCCCCAGACAGTCCCTACATCAGCCTGGACTCGGGGAGGTTTTTTGTTTTTTTTACTTTTTTGGTGGGGCTTTTACATTGCAGCCATTTTTAAATGGCTGCAATGTAAAAAATCCGGTACCCGGAATCCGGTAACCGGCCCGGATTTACCGGGTTGAATCCGATAATGCCGGTACGCCCGGTACCGGCATTATCGGATTCCGGATTTACCGGTATTCCCACCCATCCCTCAAAGTCCCAGCTGACCTTGTGACAACAAGTCTATAACAGGGAGGCTTGGGAGCTCCCTGTCCCTGCATGATGAGGTCCCAGCTGTGTAAAAGCTTATGCCGCAGGTGAGCGAGAGAGGGTGGAGAAAGAGTGTGAGGACTTCAGTGGAGGAGCTGAGAGAGCAGCTGGGAGAGAAAGTGGCAGAGTGGAGTGGCTGCAGGAGGTGGTTGCCAGAAACTGATTAGGTCGCAGGAGAGGAGAAGCAAGCCACTGAGACAAGAAAGTCTGAAGGAGAAGGACCGGGAGGCTCACCCAAGCAGGGTTCAAGCATGGCCCAGGGCAGGATCCAGGGCTGGACCCCAGCAGTGGAGCAGAGGACTGGGAAGATCAGGACACTGGGTCCGGGATGCAGACCAGATTACAAAGTCCATCCTTCCACAGACCACAGCTGAGAGAAGAAGAAGAAGAAGAACAGCAGGTTCAGTAAGGACTCTGGGAGGAAGCCACTGGAAAAGAAGTACAGAACACCATCTAGTGCAGGAGGCCTAAGGATCTGGGATGCCAGCAGCAGTTGTCCTAGAATCAAGTATAGGGGCTCTTGAGGGCAGGAAATGGTCAGATCAGGTCTCTAAATACAAATGCTCTTCTAGAAATTGGACTTGGAGAAGATTATTATTCTTGTCAAGAAACTGAAAATTCAGCACAGCTAGTGAGTGTGATTACATCACCGGCAGCTAGTTTCATCGAGTGTCCCCTAGTTCTAGTACTATTTGAGAGGGTAACCATTCCCCATCTATTCATTCCACACCACTCAAGGTTTTATAAACCTCTATCATGTCCCCTCTCAGTCTTCTCTAAGCTGAAGAGACCCAGCTTGTCAAGCCTCACTTTGTATGGAAGCCGTTCCATACCCTTTATCATTCTCATTGCCCTTCTCTGTACCTTTTCTAGTTCAACTATGTCTTTTTTGAGATGGGGTGACCAGAACTGCGCAGAATATTCAAGGTGCGGTCACACCATGGATTTTTATAGAGGCATTAGGATATCCTCAGTTTTATTCTCTATCCCTTTGCAAATAACTCCTAACCTTGTTTGCTTTTTTGACTGCCGCTGCACACTGGGCTGAGGATTTCACTGTAGGAGGATTCGTCCACAATCATTCCCAGAGCCTTTTCCTGAGTGGTAACTCCTAAATTAATACCCAGCATTGTGTATGCATAGTTTGGATTATTTTTCCCTATGAGCATCACTTTGCATTTGTCCACATTAAATCTCACCTGCCATGTAGCTGCCCAGGCACCCAGTGTGGTAAGATTCTGCTGCAGTTCCTCAGAGTCTGCTCGTGTTTTAACTACCTTGAATAACTTGGTGAATAACACCTCACTCTTAACACCCTTTTCCATATCATCAATGAATACATTAAACACCACCAGTCCCAATACAGATTCCTGGGGCACATGACTTTTTACAGTCTCCATTGTGAAAACTGGCCATTCAGTCCTACTCTTTGCTTCCTATCCTTTAACCAGCTACCAATCCATAGTAAGACACTACCTCCTATCCCATGACCTTTAACTTTCTCAAGAGTCTTTTATGTGGGACCTTATCAAACGCTTTCTGGAAATCCAGGTACACTATATCTACTGGGTCTCCCTTGTCCACATGCTTATATTTACACCCTCAAAGAATTCCAACAGATTAGTTGTCACCACTATCTTTACAAACAGAAGGGCTAGAATTTCTCTTTTACATATTTTTATATATATGAAAGCTTCAATTCTAGACAACAAAACAATCTTAATGCAAAAAGCTTAACTGCACAGCTCTATTTGTGTTTCCAAAAACACAGGGGCACACTATTCCTATTTAAAGTTGTTGCCTAACCAGAATTCTCCTTAGTGACAGTGTCCCCAGATGCTGCCAAACCACAAGACTGGCTTATTTCAAGTCTTTTGTGTGCTCTATAATTTGCAGCAGCAGCAAAAATTCAGTAAATTGTTCAACCTGGCTCTGAAACCACCTCTCTTCCTATCTTGTTCACAGCACTGGTCCATTGCTGGACATGATTGAGACTGGCAAACTCAGCTAAAAAGCTAGTTAATCAAATTACAGATAGCTTTTTATGAGGCTATGCTTAACTTTCCTTTACCGCGTATGCTCAGGCAGGATGAAGAGAACAAAAAGAGCTGAATAAATTAGAAGACCTAAACTAGCTCAGTTTTTTTACTGGTCCAAAGGTTGCAAGAGATGGATGCTGATAGGTTACCTGATCTGAATTCAAGTTGTCGTAGTCCCATTGTAGCAGTGCTGGAATGCTTTGTACTATGCCCCAGTGGAACTGCAATGAAAAATTAGCTGTTCCACATAACAAATTGCCTTGTGCTCAGCTACAGCAGGTAATGGCATTTCAAGGTGTACTTGCAGCATGGAAGAGGGGAAAAGACGCCCAGTCTGCAATCCTCGCAATCTCTTTCTTTCTCTCTCTTGAATTCTAACATTTTAAAATCATTCAGGCTTGCTTTCTCTTTGATGTATCTTTTTGATTTTTGTTTTTCATTTTGCAGAGTAACAAAGCTAGATGAAATAGCACAAAAGGCAGATTTACTTCAGAAATTATCGTTCCTTCTACATATTTTAAAATATATTTGATTGGCTGAAAGTCATCTCACAAGCCAATAGCCCATTTTAGTGCCACAAAACAGTCAAGCAGCTCATCACACTGAAGCAGACATTTCTCCCTGCAAAAATGTGTTAAGTTGCACTATTTGCATGCTGCCTAGATGTAAGACAAGTGGTAGGTATTGCTGGTGCAGTGCCTCCTGGGCTCCCTCTGTCCGTCTAGTGGTGAGGGAATAATCTGCAGTCAGCCAACTCATGCTGTGGGGGAGAGTAGTCATAGCTGTCTTTGTGTCTTGATTAGATTGTAAACTCCTTGGAGCAGGGATGGTCTTTATGTTTTGTGTGTCTTTATGTTTTGTACAACTAGTAGTGCTATAGAAATGCTAAATAGTCATAATAGTAGTAGTATAGCTTAAGCTGGTGAAGCAACTTGCAAGCAACCCCTATTCTTCACAAGACACCCACAGCTGTGGTCCAGAGGCAGGGGGAGCCTTTCCTTATGTCTACATCTTCCATGGCAGCGTTAGTACTAGGAACAATCTAGACTCAAATAAATAAAAATAGAATTAAGTTACTTATAAGGCTCTGCCTTTGATCCACTAGCTCTCTGGAATATACACCTCACCTGTGCGATATAGAGTGGATTAATTCAACTTCACCTGTAAACATAAGTGCAAACTACAGCAAACACCACCACTTAGGAAGCCAAGCTCCACCATTAAAATCAGCAGAATCTGAGTCACCATTAATAATAATAATAATAATAATAATAATTGTATTACTATTTATATTTATTATTGTTATTCATATAGTGCCAGCAAAGTACCTGGGCCTGTACAACCATAATTAGAGGCAGGTCCCTACCTTGAGGGGCCACTGACTTCAATGGCAGAGGATTAGTATTTCTGGATGTGCTTCCCACCTCTCATGTGAGAGGTGAGACCACATTTTGCAGTCTTGACTCATTAGTAACATTTACTCATATCAGTAAAACTGTTGAAGCTAGTTAAGACTGCTTGCATGACTAAATGTTAATTTTGTATGTAGACCTTGCAACTTCAGGCCTTTTAAAGCTATGCTTAGTGTAATACTTTCCTTCCTGTATACAGGGCTGGCCTTAACATATGCGGGGCCCAGGGTGGGGAACAAAAGTGGGGCCCTATTCTTCCGATAGCAGCCAGCGGGCCCAGGGACACTCCCTGGCTTGGTCTGGGGGCAGCGCACTACCCAGGCCTGGGCTTGGGGATAGGCGATGGGGCACTCCCCGGCTCAGGGGGTGCTCCCCGACTCGGTCTGGGGGCAGCGTGCTGCCTGGGCTCGGGGATGGGTGGAGGGGCACTCCCCTTCACCCATCCCCAAGCCCAGCTATCGGCTCACTTACCTGATCCGCTGCCTCCGCCGCCGCCCTGGGCCCCAACGCCAGGCTCGGAGCGTCTGGCAGGGCGCGCTGCCTGCTGCCACCGGAGGTTCTGCTGCCCCCCCCCCCACCCCCTCAGCTGCCTGGCTGTCTCGACCAGGGGAAATGAGGGAGAGGCAGAGGCCCCACCTCTCTCTCATTTCCCCTGGCCAAGAATGACAGGCAGTGGAGAAGGGGGGGGGGGCATGGAGTGTGAGAGAGGCGGAGCTTCTGCCTCTCCCACTCCTACTGGCCCCCTCTGCTGCCTGTCATTCGGAGTCGGCCGGGGGCCCCGCGCTCAGGTACCCTGAGTGTGGGCACCCCCCCAGGAGCGGGGCCTGGGGCAGCTGCCCCGCAGTAGGGCTGGCCCTGCCTGTATATATGTTTTTTGTTGCCTAGAGACCAAATTTTGCTAATCTTCAGCATGTGGAGGGCGCAAGAACCTTTGCCTTCCACCTCCAGCCCTTGCCATGCAGAAAAGGACTATAGTTGTAGCACTTTTGCTATCTCTAAAATGGGCTCAGAAGAGGTGAAGTCCATAGACCTGCTTCCTCTCAACACACACAAACGGAATCAGCAAGCTGTAGAGGAAGTGCATGCCGAGTCCTTCTGAAGGGATGCAGAGTAGCATCTTTTGATACTCCAAGAGGCCAAGACTCCTATGAGATCAGCTCACTATTTTTCATAATATTTACCATTTGGGGCCAAATCTTCCAATAAGTAATTCACAAGATTGTGATGCCTCACCCACACCCGTCCCCAAGCCCAGACTAGATTAATCTTTCATGAATCCTGGCAAATGCCTATACGTCGACAGCAAGAACTCAAACATCACCTCCTTGATATAATGCCAGTATTTGCTTTATAGCTCTGTAAAGGTTACTGTGCCTGGTTTGTTTTTTTGTAATTTAACAATTCGCTGTAAATCCCTTCGTTTCCTCTCCATTTCTCACAAAGTTAACTATTCTATTCAAATGCACCAAGACATTCTGGCCCCTCTGAAGTCTTATTCTCGTAGTCTAATAATTTTTGCATCTTCCAACTATTGCTCGAAAAATGTGTATCCCACTTAAGAAACAACAAGAGAATGTAGCTGAGAGTTGATTGCAATTATTGTTGATTTTTAAAACAATGCAAACAGTTATTTAAGATAATAAAGTGCATACAAGGTATGCACCTTATAAATGCATAATTAAGATTTACAGTGTGATTTTCAAATTGCTTAACACTGGTGCGAGCCCAGTGGCATACCTCCTAGCAGTCCTTAGTTAGGAGGCACAGTCCCTCTTTGGGTGTTGAATTCCATTGTCTCTCCTGGAGGGGGTTAAGTCCCTCTTTCAGGTGAGACACACAAGGTATTCAAGCCTCAGGCACAGCTTTCCTGGTTCCCTATCAGGAGATGATAGGGACATGATAGAATGACAAGAAACAGTAGAAGGATAAGTGAAGAGCTTCTGTCCCTCTTTATGTGTTTGTTTATTTATATAAGCATTTATTATCAGGCAATTCGGGGCAGCTTACAACCAATAAAACACATAAAATAGGGACGTAAGACCCCAATAAAAAAACCCTTCCCTCCCCCAATACCCCATCCCATCCCAACCCACCCTACCTGTCTCCTTCTTCAAACGCCTGTCGGAACTAGCTCTTACACTGCCACCAGAAGGTGAGTAGATCCAGGCACAGGCGAATCTCCAATGATAAGGAGTTCCACAGCAATGGAGAAACCACTGAGAACGCCCTCCTCATGGTGGCCATCCGTCTGCAATACGGGACCTCCAGGAGGGCACCCCTGGCCGACCACAGAGGCTGCCCCAAGGCTCGGGGGTGAGGCGATCCCTCAGATAAGTGGGAACTAGACTGTTTAGGGTTTTATAGGTTAACATCAGCACCTTGAATCAGGCTCAGAAGACTACTGGCAGCCAGTGCAGTTTACAAAGCATCGGAGCAGTATGTTCATATTGGCCTGTCCCTGTCAGGATACAGGCTGCCGCATTCTGCACTAGCTGCAGCCTCCAGACCATCATCATGGGCAGCCCCACATAGAGGGCAGTACAGTAGTTTAGTCTCGAGGTGATGAAGGCATGGATGATGGTGATGAGAACAGGGTTAGAAATATAGGGCCGGAGTCTCCTCACCAGATGTAATTGGCGAAAGATGCCCACAGCCACAGCCACCACTTGACTATCCAAGTGCAGCTGTGGATCCAGGAGCACTCCTAGGCTCCAGACCTGCATAACCAGGGAAGGGAGAACCCCATCAATAATAGGAGTCCCCACCCCCCAGAACACCAACCTGCCTACCACCATCATCTCCATCTGGTCAGGATTCAGGCTGCTTTTAAACGAGACAAGAAACGCGGCTGATCCTTTGATCAGCCGCGTTTCTTTGCGCTCGTTTAAATTGAAAACGCACATTTAAGCCGGCTCTTCCCCGCGTCAGACCGGGCAGGCGATCCTGCCCCGTCCAACGCAGATCGCCGCTGTGCCGGCTTCACGGCACACTTCGGGATATTCTGACGAGGGCGCATGCGCAGAAGGGTGCGCATGCGCACTGAGTCTCTACGCCGGGTCTGATGCTCTTCTGAGCATCAGATCCGGCATAGAGAGAAAGGCGGGTGCCCGATCCCGCCTCTGAACGATCCCGCTTGTTAGCGGGATCGTCTAAAAGCGCCCTACGTCTCAGTGGACTCACCCTTATCCAGTCCCCCACAGCTGCCAAACACTTAGATAGTACCAAGACTGCTGGGCCTGAGTCAGATGAAACAAGGAGGTAGAGCTGGGTGTCATCAGCATATTGATAACACCATACCCCAAACCCCCTCACCCAGCAGCTGCATATACACATTGAACAGGAGGGGGACAGAATACAACCCTGTGGGACCCCATACAGGAGGCCCCGAGGAAATGACGCTGAGATCTCCAAGCCAGGAAAGAACAGAACCATTGAAGCACTGCTCCGTCCAACCTGACTAAGTCTTGCAGGCGGATCACCAACATCTTGTGATCAACTTTCCTTTTTAGGGAAGGTTATTGAATGGGTGGCAGCTCAGCAGCTTCAGGGACACCTGGATCGAGTCGGTTTTCTTGATCCCTCGCAGTCTGGTTTTCATCTTCGGTTTGACACAAAGACTACACTTGTGGCTTTAGTTGATGACCTGCACCGTGAATTAGATTGGGCAGATCTTCTATTTTAATTCCATTAGATTTATGGGCTGCATTTGATACAGTTAACCATGAGATGTTGGTGGCTCGGCTGCAGGACTGGGCTGGGGTGGGCGGAATTGTTCTTGAATGGTTCTGCTCATTCCTGGCCGGGAGAACTCAGCGCGTGGTTCTTGGGGAGTGTACTTCATCTCCCCGGGACCTCACGTGTGAAGTCCCGCAGGGTTCTATTCTGTCCCCCCTCCTGTTCAATGTGTATATGCAGGCTGCCTTCGGGTGAAGTCATGAGAGGGTTCGGCATGCGTTGTCTTCAGTACCCCGATGACACACAACTCTAACCTCTCTTTTTCTGCAGACCCAGACCTGGCAGTCTCAGTGGTTATCCAGTGCCTGGCAGTTGTGGGGGACTGGATGAGGGCGAGCCGTCTGAAGCTGAATCCTGGCAAGATGGAGGTGATGTTGGTGGGGCTGCGGGTGGGGGGTGGCTCCCATCATTGATGGGGTTTGCCTCCCCTTTGGCCACACAGGTCCGTAAGTCTGTGAGTGCTCCTCAACTCACAGCTCCACCCGGATCTCCAGGTGGAGGCTGTGGCGAGGGGAGCATTTTGCCAGTTACATCTGGTATGACGGCTGCGACCGTATGTTTCGGTCTCGGATCTGGCTACCATCATCCATGCCTTTATTACCTCTAGATTAGACTACTGTAATGCACTCTGCTGCCCTTGGGAACAGTCTGGAGGTTGCAGCTGGTGCAGAATGCAGTGGCCCGTCTCTTAACGGGGACGGGTCGCCACGAGCACATTACACCAGTGCTCCATTCTCTGCACTGGCTGCCTATTATCTTCTGGGCCCAATTCAAGGTGTTGGTAATTACCTATAAAGCCCTAAATGGCCTGGGCCCTGCTTACCTACGGGACTGCCTCAGGCCCTGGGTCGTACTACGGTTCCTGCGGTCGGCCGGGGCGCCCTACTTGAAGTCCTCCGGGTTTCCCGGGTAGCAACGATGGGGAGCGCGTTCGTGGTGGCCACTCCTAGGCTGTGGAATTCCCTCCCAATGAAGGCCCGCCTGACCCCAGACCTTCCCTCTTTTCGCAGACAGTGTAAGACCTGGCTGTTCTGCTGGGCCTTTGGAGAGGGAGACGGGTAGGGTGGGGCTGCCCTTTTATTATTTTTAGTATTTTAATTAATTTTTAAACTGTATTATGTGTTTGTTTGTTATTATCGTTGATTGTGTTTTTGTGAGCCGTCCCGAGCTGCTCTGTGAGCAGAAGGGGGCGAGATAGAAGAATATCGAATAAATAAATAAAATAAATAAACAGTGTCAAATGCCACTTACAGATCTAATGGAATCAATAAAGTCAAATTTCCCTTATTCAGTTCCAAGCGAAGGTCATCAGCCAAGGCCACAAGCGCAGTCTCAGTGCCATGCCCCTGACAAAAGCCAGGCTGCGCTGGGTCTAGAAAACTGATAACGTCCAGATGCACCTGCAGTTGCTGAGCCACCGCCTGCTCAATAACCTTCCCTAAAAAGGAGAGGTTAGAGATAGGTCGATAGCTGGCAGGAGAATCAATGATGAGTGATGGTTTCTTGAGTAGAGACAAAACCAAGGCCTCCTTAAGCTGTCCGGCACCCTCCCCTCTCAAAGGGAGGCATTGATTATCTCAGCCAGCAATAGCCCTTCACCCATCCAGGACAGCCCCCAGCACATCCCCCACATTAGCAGGCATCATCAACTGAACCTGATCCCATAAAACCAGACCCGACGGGGCCTTCATAACCTCTAACTCTGTCACTGTTTCTAAAAAGGCGACACCAAAGTTGTGGTGAATGCAAGCGATTTTATCCACAAAATAATCAACAAACATGTCACAGAGATCACTGGAAGAATCCAGTTCCAGGTGGAGACAGGCGGGACTGACCAAGCCCCATACCACCCAGAAAAGCTCCACCAGACAGGATTTCGCAGATGCTATGATGGCTGCAAAGAACCTTTTCTTTGCAGCCCATGCAGCCACAGCATAGGCCTTCAAATGGACTCTATGCTGCAATCAATTGTCCTCAGTTCGAGTCCTACACCACTGCTGCTCTAACTGCCTACCCTCATGCTTCAGCCCCCCTCCCCCCCTCCCAATCCTCTGTAAGCCACAAGGACCTGTGCCTCCACCATGCGGGAAGCAGACACCGTATCTATGGCCTCAGCCAAAAATAATGTTCCATAAAGTCACAAGGTCATGTGGCTGTCAAGGATGAGAGTAACTCCCCCAGGGCATTCTGGAACCCCACTGGTTCTATAAGTCTCCGGAGGCTGACCAACCTAATAGGTTCTGCACCCTGCTGGGGGCCCAAGCACACCAGAACCCATGCCTTCAGGAGGTAATGGTCTGTCCATGACAAGAGTAATACATCTAATATATATTAGATATATTAATCCCCAATAAATTGGAACCCCTGCCTCAAGGCCAGTGCAAAACACCAGGTCCAGAGTGCGCCCTCTCTCATGTGTCAGGCAAAGCACAACCTGGGACAGGCTCGTGGTTGCCATGGAGACCATGAGCTCCTGTTCCACCCCATAAATGCTGGTCTCAGCATGGATGTTGAAGTCCCCCAAAACAATAAGCCTCAGGGACTTCAAGATCACATCCGACACCAGCTCACCAAGAGCAGTCAAGGATGCAGCTGTATAGGAAGGTGCATGGTATATCAACAGCATCCTCAATCTGTCCCTAATCTTTATGCACTCAGAATGTTGGGGAGGGGGGGGGGGGCAAATGGACCTTATTTGTTGAGAGGCTGAGCTTACTGGCAGAGCGGGCAGGCTTGTCCACCTTTGTCTACTCGAAATGTTGGGAGGTATGGATACTGCTAAACAGCTTGAGGGTTGCACTGTTACTTTTTCTGATTAAAAGATATGCTGATTGAGCTGATGCCAGCATACAAATAATCCACTAAGTCATTATGCAAGTTTTTGAGTGTAAAGTTAGAACAATGTTAAGGGTACATTAAAAGGAAGATTTTCAAAAGCTCCTCCTAAGTACCTTAGCAGTCCAAGTCTCATTTTCAAAGCAATTTAGGCATGTAATCAGTCCTGGCTGATTAAATCTTGCCGGGAGACAATGGGGTCATTGCTGGCTGGGGTGGTCAATGCCTCCCTTCAGGAGGGCAGAGTGCCGGGCTGTCTCAAAGAGACAGTGGTTCGGCCTCTGCTCAAGAAACCATTGCTTGATGTTGACTCCCTTCCCAGCTATTGGCCTGTTTCTAACCTTCCCTTTTTAGGGAAGGTTATTGAACGGGTAGTGGCTCAGCAGCTGCAGGGAAATCTTGACTGAATCAGTTATCTGGACCCCTTTTCAGTTGGGATTTCGTCTGGGGTATGGCATGGGGACTGTGCTTGCTTTGGTGGATGATCTGTGCCAGGAAATGGACCGGGGTCATTCGACCCTGTTAGTTCTATTAGATCTTTCGGCTACATAGGATACAGTTGATCACGGAATGTTGGTGACGTGACTGCGGGACTATGCAGGGGTGAGCGGGACTGCTCTTGAATGGTTCTGCTCTTTCCTGACTGGTAGAATGCAGCAAGTGGTTCTTGGGGAGTCTTTATCATCATACCGAGACCTCTTGTGTGGAGTACCGCAGGGTTCGGTTTTGTCTCCTCTCCTGTTCAACATATACATGCAGCCACTCGATGATGTGATCAGGAGGTTCGTCATGCGGGGTCATCAATATGCTGATGACAGCCAGCTGTATCGCTCTTTTTCAACAGACCCAGGCCCTACAGTCTCAGTGCTTACTCGGTGTTCGATGGCTGTGGGGGACTGGATGAGGACTAACCGACTGAGGCTGAATCCCAACAAGACGGATATGATGTTGGTGGTTAAGGCGATGGAGATGGTGTCCCTCGTTATTAGGCGGGGGTCTGCCCTCCATCAGTACCCCAGGTACGGAGTCTGGGGGTGTTCCTCAATGTGCAGTTCTGCCTGGATGCCCAGGTGGAGGCTGTGGCGAGGAGTACCTTTCACCAATTACATCTGGTGTGACGGCTTCGACCATTTGTCTCAGGCTCTGACCTGGCCACCATCATTCATGCTTTCATCACCTCCAGACTGGACTATTGGAACGTGCTCTACATGGGGCTACCCATGGTGACAGCTCAGAAACTGCAGCTGCTGCAGAATGCGGCGGCCCGTCTTCTAGTAGGAATGGGCAACCGGGAGCATATTACACCAGTGCTCCACTCTCTGCACTGGCTACTGGTGGTTTTCCAGGCTCAATTCAAGGTGCTGGTTTTGGCCTATAAAGCCCTAAATGGTCTAGGCCCTACCTATCTGCGGGACCGCCTTACTCCTCGGGTGCTGGATCGACCCCTGCGGTCATCTGGGGGCACCCTGCTCGAGGGCCCCCATCTTCCGGGGGGCCACGCAGGGGAGGGTGTTCTCGGTGGCCGCACTATGGCCGTGGAACTCCCTTCTGGTGGAGGCCCAGTTGACCCCAGAGCTCCCCTTTTCGGAGAAGTTTTAAGACCTGGCTATTCCGCCAGGCATTTGGCGGGAGAGATGGGTGAGGGGGTGGAGGGTTTTTTTTGGGTATGGGGTTATTTTATTTTTCTCCTTTTAGTTGTTTTAAATGTTGTTTTATGAATTGTAAGCCGCTCTGAGCTGCCTGTGGCAGGAGGGGCGGGGTAGTTAAAGTTTGAAAATCAATCAATCAATAAATAAATAAATGTAGGAGCCTAAAGCCACAAGCCTGAAACTGCTTATGAGATCATATATCCTAGCCACCTTGCTGAGATTTCAGAGCTAGTATGTAGCTTCAGAATTGCAGTTCACTATGTTTCACTTTATTCACCTTTTTCCACAGCGAAAAATCCCTCATTCAATCAAATCTCTAAATAGCAAGTTGAGTGGTTTTATTATAGAGTTTTGTCACCCTTAATTGCTTCTCCGCATTGTATATGGAGCTAGCTTGTACAGGAGGGACATTTCAACCTGTGAACAACCAATTCTGTCTGGGGGAGGGGAGACATCCCCCATCCCCTTTCACATAGACAACCAGTTGGAGACATTCACAGTTGAGGCAGCGGCAGTTTCACACTTCTAGGTCAGGGGCCCTAGGCAGTTCCCCACTGGTGAGTGGCGGTGAGCAGTGGCAACTTCCCACTCCCAGGATGAGCCCTCCGACTGACTCCAGCCCTCCCAATGCAAGGATACAGTGGGTGGACGCGTGAGGAAGGCAGCAATGGCAGGGGTAAGGGAGGCAGAAATGGGGCACTCCTGTTTTCCTCCTCCATATCGCTGCTGCGTGTCACTTCTTCGTCCCACCACTGCTGTTTGGTGGCATGCTCCTTCTCCCTCACCCCCCTTTTCCCCTGTATGCCACTGCCAAACCTGCAGAAGCAGCATGGTAGAAGGGGGCAGAGGACGCATACTGCCAGGAGTGTTGCAGGGGGAAGTAGAAGGAGCACATCACCAAGCAGAGGCACAGGATCTCAGAACTCTGCAGTGGTTACAGGGAGGAGCACCACTTCTGCTCTCCAACCCCCCACCCCACGGCCACCTCCCCACGTCCCACTTCACCTGCACTGAGTGGTGGCAGCACGTCCATCTGGGCAGCCTGGCCCAGCAACTGGTTCAGAGAACCAGTAAGCCTTTAACAATTTGTTTGGCAGGATAAGGGCCAGCAGGGACCTAGCCTGTAGTGGGGAGCAGGGAACAAGGCTGGGGGAAAGCAAGAACCAAGGCAGTGTGAGGGAAGGGAACAAGGTTGGAACTTGAGGAAGAAGGGAGGAGCAAGGCAACATGGCTGGAGTGTGGGAAGCAAGACTGTAGCAAGGTATACATAAGGAGGCAAGACTAGCATTAAGGAGCAAGGAGAACAAGACTGGAGCAAGAGACGAGAAGTGAAAGTGTTGCTCCCCAAGTATCCTGCTGCTATCAGCCTAGCTTATATCTTGACTGGCAGCCAATAAGGAAGCTGGGTGGCATAACAGGGGCTGGAGACAGACAGGAGGAGAGGTGTGACGAGAGAAGCAGAGAGGGAACCTTCAAGGAAGGACAGTAAGGCCCAAGGCAAGGGAAGGCAATGGCTCAGAAGAGCTGGCCACTGCTTCCAAACCCCTGGGTGATGTGCGTGCATGACCTGGGGCCTGCCACCAGCTGAATATCACCACTGAGCTTGTGTAACCATTACTTATGGTGTATGGTGAGCATTTACATCAGATTTGTCCAATAAGTCACGTGATCTGATCAGTAGCCCATCTTCTGTTCTGAGACCAAGAGCCACCCAAAGTTTTATTTATTTATTTATTTATGTATTACAGATATTTATATCCCGCCCCCTCCTGCACACTGGCAGCTCGGGGCGGCCATTGCAGATGTTAGCACCATGTCCACTACTTCAGCTGATGGTTCTCATCCCATGAGCTTCAAGCAGGATGGGGAGCTCAGACATTCTGCTCCAGTGCCCAAACAGCTGAAACAATTACTGCTACTGATGATGATGACAATTTTTCTTCTCTTTCTGGGCAGCTGGGTAGGTCAAGGAGCAGAGAAAATTCAATAAATTGGAACTAAGTACAGCCTCTGGGATCAATGGTGGAAGTAGCAGCAAAAGTCTGTACCCATGGGAGTTGCAGCTACACATTCAGTATGGTGGCAAATCCATTTTGCCTAGCAACATAGCCCTTTGAACCTACCGTGGAAATGGGGTCCTAATGAGTACCAGAAATATAATCATGTGCAAACAAATCTAGAAGTAAATTTCACCCTGACATTTGTTTTAAAATGTTGTTTTGATACTGATACAAAAGTTCAGCAAGTATTCAATTTATCAGCTGTCAGAGCAAGGCACGTGCTCTTTTTATCATTTTGTTTGCTACAAAGCTTCCAGGTTTTACGGCGTGTTCATGTTAGTAATAAGAGAACAATTGCTCCTCCTCTACTCCATTTGGTTTTCTAATCCTTCATTTGTAAGTCTAATCAATTGTTATTCTAAAGGGAAAAAAGAACTAAAGGAATATTTTACTTCTCTTACTGTCAATCATGTCTGGTAGTGCTTTTAAAACCAGTTTGGAGTATTTTTTATCATGTTAGGTACCGCACAGGAGTCCTTTATGTAGTCTGAAGCCAAGATATTGTATGGTACCTTAACTACTTGTTTTATAGCAACTGGCTTTGCACACATAATACACTGTAGTTATGGGAAATCTATCGCCACCTGGGGATTCTCAAAAGTAAGTAATATTGATCTTTACCCAACTCAGTAGTCAACTCTTGAACGAACAATATCGGTCATGAAGGTCTTTACCAGCACTAAAGGGAGACAGCTGCCACCTCCACAGTGAATCCTTTGAATGGGACCTGGAGATCTTGCAGAATATAATTTTCTGTGGCTTGCTGACCTGGAGCCTGATGTGATTTTTATGGTATTCTTGATGATACAGCTTTGCATTAAGTACCTTACTTAAGAGAAGGGGTGAGGTGTTTTTGTACTGCTAATCAATGATAAAATTGAGGGAACATTGTAGCTCTATACAGTAAACTTTGGATAGTTGCAAAAAATATTGTTAGACTTCATACTCTGCGACCAATTCCTTTCTTTTTAAACCAAGTACTTCTTTTTGGAAACTGGCAACTCACTTTTATACAGGAAAGAAAAGTCACACACCAAGTATACTAACATCTTAAATACCACCCAACAGACAGACAGACAGACACTAGTACTGACTGGTGCTCCCAATGTAATGAGCAGGCTATCATACTTTGCTTTAGTTTAAGTTTATGGAGGATCTTAAAATGCAGCAGGCTCACGCAGTGTGGGCTGCAATAATTCAATTTTGAAGTGGCAAAGTCATAAGCTGGAACACGTTTCAGTCCACAGCTAAACGAAAATGCAAGACGCTTTTCTTGCGTTTGCAGAGGACTGCAACTTTTTCATCCAATCAGGGTAGATTCTATGTATGGCGTCTTTTTCCCCCCACACCTGGAATAACACAGCCAATTCATCACACCTAACAGACCCTTCCTAGGAGTAAGGCACGGCCCTGTTATACTTCCACTGAGCCTGCTCAATGGGAGCATGCAGTAGCTGCTGGATGATGAACCACCATCAATTCTATATCCAGGTCACCTTTTGAATAAAGTTCATAAGACTGGTACAAATGAAGTTTAAATAGCCACTCATTGAAAAATGTCTGCTGATATGTTATAACTGCACTGCATTATTAATATACAGACAAGAAGATGGCTTCAGATAAAAAACAAAGAAAAGAAATCACTAATACAATAATATGGATCATTGTGACAATGGCAGAATTAAATCAATTAAGTTTCAATATTTAATACTAGAGCAATTTGCGAAGTTCACAGATAATTTTTTTCATCTTTTATGCATTTTGGCATTACAGTTTTAATTTTAAAGTGATTCAGAAATTGTTCAAAATGCATGGACTAAAGTAGAAGCGATACTATAATAAATTTTCAAAAAATGTATTCCATTGGTAATTCATCACTTGATGCTGATAAGGCCAATAAAGCTACTTACTGAAATAGGATTTCTGTTTTCTCCCATCAAAGATACAATAATCTTCAAAGAAAGACATTCACTAAATCTAGCAAGGTCATCAATCTGCAGGTTTAACAAATATGTATAAAATGATCTAGGAAGAGATGGAAAATCAAGAAAAATGGATAACACTGAAGGCAGAGATAGCAGAAAATACATTAGGTAAGGCATGACTTGACCTTAGGAAACGCAAATGCAGACCTCTCTTTTTCATATCGTACACACCAGTTTATTTCTCTTTAAACTGTGCTAGAGAACCATGAAGCCAGGTAATTAATCGTACCTGGAGCAATACTACTCTCCCAACAACCTCATTTAAAATCAGAGAATTACATTACATGGTTATCTGCATCCCAAATACAAAATTAAAGGGACACTGCTTGTAAAGGCTTGTTAAACTAAACGCAGTGATGCCCAATCAACATTCTCAAAAAACATGCATTATCTGCCTCGTCTCCCCAACAAAAATAGCATTTCCTTTTTTAAAAAAAAACAATCTTGTGATTTTATGAAATTGTTTTTCTTGTGGCTTTTGAGCCTGGAGGTTCGTTTTGTTCAATTTTTCACCTTCAAATTGAGGGTTAGAAATTTACCTGGTTGTGGGAGGATCAGAGTTGGCTGTAAGCGTTATGGGGCTGAGAAAAATTCCAGCTCTCACAAGGCTCAAGAGACAACTGACATTGTTGGGAGTATGTGCAGCCTTATAATTGTGCTTTGAATGAGGCCTGGGGGTTTTTCTGCATGTAGACAAGTGCATTAAAATTCTGGGAACTCTGCTTTGACGGGTGGGGGTGGTGTGTAGGGGGAAACAAACAACCACTCAAGACTGCTAGAAATTTCTGAAGAACATTCTGCTTACAAACAATTGTGCCGAGGTATCACATTTTTTGTGCTTCTCTTTCTTTTCTTATTTTAATTTTAATACTAGTACGGTCATTTACATAGATGGCAGATCTTAATTGTTACTTGTCAGTTCATCTGCCCCGAAGGCTTTCCCCTCACCGAAATTCACAATCTTACTCTGGGAAGCCCAATTAACTGCAGCTGAGATTATTGAGATGTCATAGAGAATTTTGACTTCAGGTGGAAAATTAGTATGAGGAACAGATGAACACACAAGCAGGACCTAATTTGAGGGAAGGAAAGAGGCGCTTGCCAGGACTCAGCCCCCACAATTAAATTCAAGTGGGTGGGGACAGAGCCGTGGGAAATGTTCCCAGTAGGAGTGTGTACCCCTCAATATGAAAGACCAGGAAAAGGCCACCATTGGACATATCAGGGTTGGAAACAAAACCTGAATGGTTTACCTGGCCTTCATTCATGACTTTCTTGCCCCAGCCCCTGTGCTGGTCATCCTATCAATTAAATCCCAAGAACTCCTGTTTTATATTCAGCTGTAGAGAGGCAGGGTGGTCCAGATGGTTGGGCTTCTAGCTGGAGAAGGAACACCCCCTAGCCCTAAGTGGGGGGGGGGGTTGAGTTTGTGCCTGCCCTCCCCCGAACAGGGTGCCAGGCAGGGATTGGGCAGAGGGTTCCTTTGCTCTCCCCCCCTGCCTACCCATTGAGTGGCGGCACCAGTAGGCCAATGGGGAGGAGAGGAAGGACACCTGGTGGCAGGGGGTGTAGACAGGTATATTTACCTGAACCAGCCAGGTGCCTCTTCCTCTCTCTTCTGTCCTGGGGCCGTTCGCAGAGGTTTTCCCTCCCAACCCTTTCTCTTTTTCAATGTGTTTACCCATGACAGTGGTTGTATTACTCTGGATATTAAGTCAATGGCTGTGGGCTGAAGCTGGTTGCTGGTTTCAGGGCCGAGGAGGAATTTTCCCGCCGGCCTAATTGGCTCAGTGGGCTGTTGGGTTTTTCACCTCCTCCACAGCTATTATGTTAATTTGAAAGTTATGTGTTATCGCTTTTCGATGTCTTGTTGCAGCTGTGGCGGTTAGCGGGGTAGGAACTGTGCTGTGGTAAGGCTCCCTATGAGCTATGGGGTCACGCTTGTACCCGTTACCACTCGGGAAGCAGGGGGGCGGGTCTTAAGGCCGGGGCCCCCAGCCCAGACTCGGAACGGCTGGTTTGGGGCTGCAAACCCGCCCTGACCGAAGGGGAGGGTGAACTCGAATGGTCGATTCACCCAGGCAGGGAGGGCGAGATTTAGCTCAACCTCCCTTTGCCTGCTTTATGCAGCATGGTTCCTCCCTGCTATTATGCACACAGGTTCTTTATTATTGTTGTCTGTGTAAGTTATATTGTAATAAAGTTGCGGCCAAGGCCTTTTACCCCAGAACATGTCTCTGTCTGTTCATGTGAGTGGTGCGGGCACAAAAGGGTTCATTTCCCTGCTCTGACAAACTCTAGGCTGGAAGGCGTGGCTTCTGGGGAAGGCTTGGGCCCTGTCAAATTAATTGAAAAACAAAACAATGTATTAAGCACCCCTTCCAAGCAACAAAGATCCTGTATTGGAGGGGCGGGGGGCGGAGATGCTCCTAATGCATATAAAACAGCACACACCTATTAGCCTATTTGCTACAAAGCTTATGGATTTTGCTGAGTTTGGGGAAATGGAAAGGTTTGATGAACTGTTCATGCTTGGCTTTCATTCTTGGCTGCTTATTTCAAGGCTTGGGCGACTGAAAAAGAATTACTAGTTTTATTTTCCTTAATATAAATGTGTGTATATAAATGTGTAGAGTTTTGGAAAATTGATTTTCATCTCTTACAACTGTGACTAGCCCTAGTTGCAGGTGCTGGGGAGAGTGCAGCAAGCATGCAGGGGCATGTTCCGGGTATTCTCCCCCAGAGAGCAGTTAGATGGGATAAAACCAGAAAATATGTTGGAGACCAGCAAATGATAACCTATATTCAACAAGCATCTCAGTAATGCCAAAGCAGGTTTCTCTAACCAGGATACTAGACTATTATTTTAGTAGTATCTGAATTATTATTTTGGTTATTACAATCTTCACAAAACCATTCTGTCTAGGGACGGCAAACTTTCATTTTACTTATGCTTATTATTAACCTATATTATTAACCTTATTATTAACCTATTATTAACCTATATTCTTGCAAAAACATACTTCCAGTTACTCCAAAGCTTTACAGATTTGTTGTGGGGTATTCCCAACGATAGCTACAGCATAACTGCACTGGCGCAAGTGGCTTTTCCTATCAAATGAATCCATTATGGAAAATAATTGACTAGTATAATGCATACGAAGATATTTCTTTATATCGCACTTTCTTTTGCTTTGTTTAATTTGATGCGATACATACATGCACAATGTCTGTTGGAAAACACATGGTCATTCAATTGCTGTGAACAACCAAAGACTGCCCATTAGATAGATCAGTGGATCCATAACATTTTGCCTGCATGATCCCAGTTTAAGACTTAAATATAATTTGGTGACCCCAGATGGTAACAAAGACATGCAGAGTACATCCAATACCTATCACGATTGTGATCTCAGTCACGAATAGCATGACTCTGGTTAAGAACCTTTGCTTTAAATTTTCTTCTAATAATTTCCCCTGTTATGACTTATATTAATCTAACGGAAACTGGGATTCTTTCTGAGTGTGTTTGTACCAAAGAGAGCACATTGTCTAAATGCTTAATATATATGAACAACTAAGAATAGATTTCCAAAGTACACCCTAGAACTAAAACCTACACTAATTAAATATCGAACAGAGTCCAGGCAAAATGAGAAATGAAAGCCCATAAGAATGTAGTAGAATCATAGAATTCATATTAGGTCTTTAATGTACAATCCATCACCTTATCAATATAGAAAAACTCTCTCTCTCTTTGCCATCAAAAGGCAAGAAGCAATTCAAAGGGCAGATTTCTATAAATCCTTTATATATAGCAAGTCCAACAGAACTGGAGTAGCGCCTGTTAGCAGTTTAATGGTTAAGCTCCCATCAATTGGGTTTGGAAGCTTGCATTTCTGCTCTTCCTGCACCCTTCCCAGAACAGGGATGAAGTTGTGAGGTGGGTTTTGCCCATGGTATCTTTCAGTCATGCAGCTTGGCCAGAGAGTGGGGCTGACCATGACACTTCACACGGGGCTTTGATCCCACAAAGGTTCTCCTAGCTGAATAGATTCTCACCAGAAGAGGTTTTATTTAGGGCTGAAACTCACCCTCATGTTCTCGCATGATATAGGCAAGAAACAGCTTCTCGCCGAGATTTATAAGAACGAGAACAGATTGAGAATCAGCTGATTCTCAACCCATTCTTGCACGAAACTCACATGGCTGAAAACCGGCACTGTGCATGCACAAAATGGCCACCGCAGCCATTCTGCACATACGTGGGCCCCGGCTGCCATTTTTCGCATGTGCAGTGTTGGTTTTAGGGTTTTGAGAAATTTAAGTGATTCTCGAGACCCCTAAAGAACAGCTCTGTGCATTCACAAAATGGCTGCTGGGGCCGGTGCATGTGCAGAATGGCCATGGTGGCCATTTGCGCACGTGCAGAGTGTTTTTTGAGCAACTCACGAGATTCTCGCAAACCTCAGCGAGAACACGCAAGATCTCACCATAGCTTGCGAGAATCTCATGGATTCTCACAAGAACGTGATGCGTTCTTGTTTCAGCACCAGTTTTATTGCATTATCTATTTATTTAAATTTTTATCCCACCCTTACCTAAAAAGACGGAGAGCAGCTCAAAATAGGTATAAAAACAATCCATAAAAAGGGTAGAATACAAAAACAAGTCCCAAATCCCCAGCCCTCCCACAACCCCCTCACAAAAACCACCCAATACTACCACCCCATTCCTAAATCCAACCACCCTTCACAACCCTATCCCAACCCACCCATCAAACCACCATCCCCTATCCCTGACCGTCAAATGCCTTTACAAACAAGATGGTCATACACAATTCTCTGGAAGATGCCCAGACTCAGGCTCAAACGAATCCCCAGGAGATGGGAGTTCCATAGCCTCAGGGCAGCAACCAAGAACACCTCCCTGTGTGCCTTCGTCATACGAACAAAACACAGGCCACTTGTCCACATTACTGGAGTCAGTGATTCTCCCGGCAGGGAATTTCTCCGCCAGGAAACTTACACCAAGCGCCACACTTGGGTATCGGTCACCAGCCGTGTCCAGTGGCTTTTTTTCCTCCAAATATCAGGACTGGATTTCAAGCCCTGACATTCAGAGGGGGGGAAAAGCCACTGGATGCAGCTGATTATGCTTTCAGCCCTGTGCCCATGTGTGGAGCTCAGCATACTTTTCCCAGCAATATTTGGCTTTGGCCGTTAATAAAATTCAAATTCAAGTTTCCCAGCAGGGAGATTCCCCACCAGGAGAATTGCCGACCCCGGTAATGTAAGCAAGTGGCCAAAAAGTACCAACAGGGAGACACTCCCGACCGATCACAGGGATCGCGATGGGACATGGAAGGACTGGCGGTCTCAGATATGTATATTAATTTTAATAAATTTTGCTACCCTGTCCCTCCTGCTCCAGGCAGCTCGGGGTGGCTTACATATAAATCCAATAAAACAACAAGCTAAAACAATACAATAAAAGCAAAAGCAAAAAAAAGTACATCTCCCTCCCCCCTCCCTAACCCACAACCCCCCACACCCTAAACCCCATCTCTCCCCCAAACACCTGGTGGAACAGCCAGGTCTTAGTCATACCCAAACCGTTTAGGGCTTTAAAAGGTCAAAACAAGCACCTTAAATTATGCCAGGAAAGTTATAGGGAACCAGTACAGACTAGAGAGCACCAGTATAATATGTTCGTGTAGCCTCACCCCCCAAAAGAGCTCAGCCGCTGTATTCTGCACCAGCTGCAGCTTCTCAGTAGTTATCAAGGGCAGACCCATGTAGAGCATACTGTATTAATCTAGCCTTGAGGTTATGAAAGCATGGATGAGTGGACAGATCAGAAAAAAAAGGCCACAGCCTCCTCAGCAGATGGAGTTGGTGAAAAGCACCTCTAGCCACCACCACAACCTGACAATCCAGGCACAGCAAGAGGTTCAGATGCAGACCAAGGCTGTGAAACATAGTGACCAGAGGGGGCCAGACTCCATCACTGGATGTTTTTACACACACATTTCTCCTGGATGTTTGCTTTTACATCCTGAAATGTCTGTGCGTCTAAATCACTCACCCAGATCTTAAACATCCGGATCTTTGAACTGTGTAGAACTTCTCATAGAACTTGTGTGTGTAAAACCTTCTCCTGGTAAACTGCTTTGCCCCAGGCAGCTGTGGTCACTTGGTTTCCATGGCAGCCTGTCACATTTACAACTGTGGCTACTTTAGGCTGCCTCAGGGGAGTGTTTTTGTGAAGAATGCATCCAGGAACTGCCTCAGGGCAGTGAAAATTGAATCCGGAACTTACTTGTGGGCTTATAAACCCAGAAGATTGAAAAATCTGGAACTTTAACATGTGTGTAAAAACGCCCAGTAACAGAAATCCCAATCCCCTCCAGACCACAAGGCCAGCCAACCATCATCACCTCAGTCTTGTCTGGATTCTGCTTCGATCAGCTCACCCCCATCCAGTCCCCAACAGCAGCCATGCAGCGGGTAAGCACTGAGACTGCAGGGTCTGAGTCGGATGAAAAGAAAGAGGTAGAGCTGGGCGTCAACAGCATACTGATTGCACTTGACCCCAAACCTCCAAATGACCTCACCCAGCAGCTTCATATACACATTGACAAGACATATCAATAATTTAAAGAGTAGCAAGTCACCCGGGCCTGATGGTATTCATCCAAGGGTACTAAAGAACTCAAATTTGAAATTGCTATACTACTATCAGTAATATGTAACTTATCACTAAAATCCTCCTCTGAGCCAGAGGATTGGAGGTTAGCAAATGTAACCCCAATTTTTTTTTAAAAAGGGGCTTTCTGGGGTGACCCTGAAACTACAGACTGGTAAGTCTGACATCAGTACCAGGTAAATTGGTGGAGATCATTGTTACAAACAGAATTACTAAGCAGCATATTGGCAAGTATGATTTGAAGGGTAAAAACCAGCATGGCTTTAGCAAAGGGAAATCATGCCTCACTAACCCATTAGAATTTTATGAGATTGTCAAAAGGTTTTTGAAAATCCAAATATACTATATCAACTGGACCACCCCTATCCATGTGCTTATTGACAAAGTCCCTCACCAGAGACTCCTGAGAAAACTAAGTAGTTATGGGATAAGAGGAAGAGTCCTGACATGGATTGGTAGCTGGTTAAGACAGAAAACAATGAGTAGGAATAAATGATCATTTTTCAAGTTTGAAAAAGGTTAACAGCAGGGTGCTTCAGGGGTCAGTCCTGGGACCAGTATTGTTAACATATTCATTCATGATATAGAAAAGGGGGTAAAGAGTGAGGTGACTAAGGGCGTTTTCAGACATGACGCTAACCCCAGTTTAACCACACTTGAACATTTCTTGTGCATGTTGCAGGGCTGCATAGGGCACCAATACAGCCCTGCAACATGCATAAGAAATGTTCAAGTGTGGTTAAACTGGGGCTAGCGTCATATCTGAAAACACCCTAAATTTGCAGATGACACCAAATTATTAAAGATAGTTAATAGCCAAGCAGATTGTGAGGAAATACAGAGGGATCTTGCATGACTAGGTAGGCATTATAATGGCAAATGAAGTTCAGTGTTGATAAGTGCAAGGTGATGCACACAGGGAAAAATAATCATTATATATTACACAATGCTAGGTTCTGATCTGGGTGTAACCACTCAGGAATAGGATCTTGGAGAGATCCTTGAGGACATGGGCACCATGACTAGTTCCTTGAAGCCATTGGCTCGGTGTGTGGCAGTCAAAAAGGCTAGGTATTATTGTGAAAAGAATAGAAAATAAAAGGGGATCGATCGACTTCCATATGAACGGCTCAACAGGTTATGGTAGGCTAAATTCTCAGAGGATATAGACATAAATGCATAAATGCTTAAACCCCTGGCTACCAGTAGTTAGGAGTCGTTAGCTGGAGCTGGGTGACATCTCCATGACCTGTACATGTACTTCTTTCAAGCTACTGTAGTTGGCCACTGTCAGAGACAGGATGCTGGGCTCAATGGACCATGGGTCTGACCCAATATGGCACTTATATTCTTATGGAGAGGGTTAGATTTCAGTGTGCAATGCTGCGTGGGTTTCTTTGCACCATTTCTTCATGGCAAGGGGAAGCAAGGCAACAGAATCAATATTTTGACAATACATCTGGGCAAAAATGGCCTTGGCAAGTCCACTGCAGGGGGGGGCTGACCACGAAAGCCAAGGAAGTTGTGTGCCTTGTCAGTGGATTGTTTCCAGGTGCCAAACTGGTGTGGTCAGACATGCTAGCAAGTCATGTGTGGCATGGGGTTATGAAGCCAGGTTACCGAGTCAGAGGTCAGAAACGAGCCAGTCAGGAGATGTCTACTTTTCTTTGTCACAGCAATGGCTTTCGCATCCTCCAAGAGAGGATTTCCTTTGCTGCCCTGGACATGTTTTGGCCTGACAATGTGGACCGCTCTGAGTACGGCTATGACACCTTTAGAGAGAACATTTGTATTGGCTTAGCCCATGTACTGAGGATTCTGTAGTGCTGGGGGAGAGCGCCAAACACAAGCCTGGCTGCTCCTGGTGGAGGTTTGTAACAGGCACAGGTGGTATTGGCCTACAAATTCAAATCCTCCGGGGTGTAATATTGGTTGCCTGGCCATGTTTACTCCTGGAGTAGCTGCCCCAAAGTGGGACTTAACACTTACACTAAGGAGGACAGGGGGTGAGCAGTGGCACCTTACTGGCTGGGGCATCAGTTGCTCTCACCCTCAATCTCACTGAGTGCTGAGAAGCACAGATTTGGTGTGCCTGGCATGGGAGGGATGGGCTGGAAAGGCAATGCATATCCCAGGTCCACTGTATGGCCAGAGGTTTCCCAGCAGCCTCAGTTGGTGGGAGGAATGGAGAAGGCTGGCTGAAAGTTAACCTGTGCTTGGGGGGTGGGGGGGAAGAGGGGAGGGCAGATCCCCTTATAATTAATTTAATTTTGTGTTTAGTAAAGCCATTTCAACTCAATTTGTGGTCCACGGGTTATTAATTACACCGATGTCAGGGCAATGATTCATTCTAATCTAAATCTTGCTCGAAAGGATGATTGGTAAAGGGTTGGACAGTAGTCCTTTCTCTACTTCTTAGGACAGATGAAAAGTGGATGAAAACAGAATTTTGTATAATTTCCTTGCATCTATTTCTGCAAATTCAATAATGATAATAAAAAGGTAGATATAAAAGTGTAATGGACAGCGTACCTCTATTCGTGCTTATATTATTTTGTAAGGGTAGAGGAGGATTTGAAATCTTTGGATGTTTTGAGCTCAATGCATACACTCTTGCAGTGGGGAAAGGCAACAGAAAGCACATCCGTTGGATGTGTGATGTTGCTTGACATGGGTTTGCTTGTAAAACCCTTTTTATACATAACTTCCGCTGCTGGGGGGAAAGTGGATTAATAAGACTTTGTGATATTTTCTATGGAATGCAAATAAGCTATGGCACAGTCTTCTGAATTTTCTGTGGGTGGGAGGTGCAGTCCTGGTTCGGAATGAACACTGGCAATTATATTGTAACACCTGCCTGAGACAGTTACAAGAAGAATGCACTTCACCGCAAGATACAGAAAAATGGCCAGCCTTAATATGGAGGGAGGTAGTAGTTACCACAATAGTTAGAAATATACTCTAAAATAGTGTTAAAATGGAGCATAAATGCCTGTGCTTTGAAAGGTCTGCTGCTTTTACCTTGAATTCTGCTAGAGTCAGCCTCAATTTTTTATTCATTACCAGTTAAACTACTGAGTTCCTACATGCAGTACATATTTCTGATGAAAAAGACCTAGAGTACAAGTAAGTCAGCACACTTTTTCACATCTATTAAATGCAGAATCTGACCCAGCACACTGCTTGGGAGCAAAGCCTGTGGAGATCATCATATCTAAATGTTGATGGGCTCAATTACAATGCCCCTTTCCTTTTCCGATTTGGAGTCGGTGAAAATTTCAGGAGGCCCTACATCAAACAAGGAAGCCAGCAAGTTTATTCATATGAGCAATCCCATTGACTTCAGCATATTCTCCAATTTAGCCACATGTTTAGGGATTTATGCAATAGTGAGTGGGTGTGTTTTGGCTAGAAAAAACAGTTGGTTGTTTTGCATAGGGAATATCACATTCCTATTGAAGTCAATGGAGGGTCTTTCCATTGGATTACAACAGAAATTAGTACAGTCTAGGCTGTTTAGCTGTGTGTAAAGTGTTCTGTGTGAACCCCCAACACACAGTTTGTATGCATGTATGAGAGTTAAAATTCTTTTGTGGATCTTTTCCTCTGAACCACGTAGTTTCTTTCATATTCTTAGTTTTTAATAATCTCTTTTATATAGATATGTCCCTTTCATTTCTGCAATAAAAAATCCAACTCCTGAAAATCCCCTAACATTCAAAATCTCCACAAATCATTACACAGACCACCCACCTTGCAATAGCATATTTGCAGAACAAGTAGTTCCCTCCCACTGCTTCCCTCATTCTGATGACCATTTTGCGCACCAGGGATACATTTTGAATCAACATTTTCACCCTCACAGACCATTTTAGCATGTCCCTGTACTTTGTTGCTGTATGTTCTCAGCCACAAAATGTAGTATGATAGTGGTTGCCAGAAAAAACTCACCAATTAAGTAACTTCCTCATAATTTGTAACACTTTTGTAGTGTATTTTTCTTACTAACCTACACCTTGGAGTTTAATTTCTCCACCCCTTTCTTTTGTAAGAAAGCCATGGACTCTATGGCAAGTGTTTGCAGGATTAAGCCCATCTGTTCAATGTTGCCAAGTGTCTTCCACTAATGTTTATTCTTCACCCTGTCCTCAGTAATGAACTCATTGACTATGCCCATTTTGTGGTTCCTATCCCATTAACACTCTTCCTTGGAGGTCTGGGGTACCTGCAATTGTCCTGGCCTGCCTGGACCATTCCCAGCAGCCTTGTTCTCGGCTCACCTCCTAACCTGTTTTATTTTCTTTTATAGACCAACAGAGGCTGAGATTTGTCTCTATTAGAAAATCAGTGCTGTCCTTACAGGTCTAAGTTGCAGGAATCTGGCAGTGCAGGGGACCGAATTCTGCAGCTAATTAATCGCAACCAGCCTGCTACAGCCTTGCTCACAAGTTACAGAGAGGGGTATCTACCCTACGGTATCTAAATGTGTGAATGCTCTGGAGTATGTGGTAAGCTACTACACACCCCTATCTTCACAACTGTTACTCCTTACTAGCCTTCACAGGTTGCAAACTTTCTAACAATCTCTATTTAGGAGGGACAGTCCCTCTTTGGTACTGAATCTTACTGTCCCTCTTTCATTTGGTCAAAGTCCCTCTTTCAGGAGAGAAAGGGAAAAAGACAGGTGTAGCTGGCCATTAGCTACTTCTGCCCAGTACACGCAGTTGCTTCACCACAAGTCCATCCCATAGTATTTGGCCCCAGCAGGCTTTCCAACACACTTACCAAAAGTCCAATCCTAGGGTGTTTACTGTTTAGCACTCACTTAGGTGACCATACGTCCCATTTTTTTTTTTTTTAATGTAACTTTTATTTATGAAGTCAAAGTATTCTAGCCCTATCCCAAAGTCCTGAGCTTCCCTCCGCCCCCCCCCCCCCAACTGACTTTTTATCCCATATTTTTGGGCATCAGTGTAACACCAGTAGGAGGGACAGCTGTACTTGGGGATTAGCCAACCGTACCAGGCAGTGGGAAGCAGCCAAACTGAAATCCGAACGGAGGCGGGCCAGGCTCGATACCAGAGAAGATAGGGACAGGGCACACCAATAGCAATGTCATCACACTGGGGTGTGCCACGCCAGGGAGGGTGTGTGTGCATGTGTGGCCAAGAGTGACTGAGCTGGGTAACTCGAAGGGGGAAGCTAAATATCAATTCTGCTAAAGCTGAGCTTCTGATTAAGTTAATTTTCACTGGTACGTGGAAAGTGTTTTATGAATTGATTTTAAAACTCCAGGGTAGGTTTTGCTGCATTTCACAATACATGATTGCCATGTTAGACATTAAATTCAAATATATGATTATTGGGTTGAATATCTGAAGGTATTATAAACTAGACACTTGAGAGAAAAAAATACATAATATACTAAGGGAGATGATGTCCCTTTTTCAGCAGAGGAGAATATAGCCACCCTAGCCCTCACTGGTCTCACCCAAGTCTAATCATGATGAGTAAACATGGAACTAGGGCACTCCAGCTGAGGTGAGGAAACCTGGCTCCCAGTCCCACCCTCCCCTTCCATCCAGCCTGCTCCACCAACATCTTGAAGCTTCCTGAACGATAAAGGTATTCGGAAGCCGTTATACAGTCTATAACAACAGTTCTTTCACAATATATACAGGACAGGTCCCACCTGCATATCCAGCAGTGTAGGTTTCAGCTGGATCTGATCCCAGTATCCCAATGTGGGTCACGTCCTCAGTCAAGTTGCCTTGGCTGAGCCCCAAGTTGTCCAGCAACCTCCTGTCTCTGTCATACTGTGTCCCCACGGGGAGAGCTCTCTGCAGAGATCGCTCTCCTACAGCCTCCTGGCTCCAGCTAAGCCCTGAATTTTCATTTCCCAGAAGTCCTCAGCCTTCCTGCAGCTGATTGGTTATCAGGCACAATCCTCTAATAGGCTCATGACCTGCACATGGTATGATCCTTTCTGAGTATGCGCACTGGTCCTTTTTATGCAGGCACTAACTCCACCATATTACAACAGGTATTCAACCAGCGGTAGGTATCTCTTCCCTGATTGCCTCCCAGGAAAAGCACTTGGGAAGGACAATGGGGAGATGAAGGAGTGGCAAGAAACTAAGTGCAATGAGAAACAGGAGAGCTTCTTCCCTCTTTTACACTTGGAATGTTGGGAGGTATTTGTGTAAGTGTGTGAGGGGTCAGAGCTTATTTATTTTAATTTATTTATTTTTAAAACTTATATGCTGCCCCTGCCCCCTCCTACCTCAGGCATCTCGGGGCAGCTCACAACATTTTATTGGCTGAGGAGTCAGAGCTTGTCCTTCATTGGCCACTCAAAACGTTGCAAAGTATGATGTTGCATCTGTAAAGGTTAGCTTATTGCTGAGTGATAATATAAACACGGTTGGGGGATGGTCTCTGATAGACAGAGGGAAGATTAGGTGCTATGCATAACGGAAAAACCTAGGGCAAATTTGTTTCTAGCATTTGTATGTTTAAGTAATACAAACCAGCAAGAACACAAACCAAGTGTAATCAAAGTAAGTTATGTCTATGTGAGCTCCCAGACACTCGAAGAGACAAGAATTGCCTCATTCATGTTACTAGTTTAACTCTGAAACTGCTTCTGGAGGAGAAGAGAGCGAATGGGAGGGTCGACTCACCAACATCACCTTAGCAAAACACGGAGAATATTCATGTGCCATTTGATTAGCTAGGTAGACCCCAGCTTGATGATTATACAGGAAATAGTGTTAAACCCACATATAGGTTCTGACTGGGCTTGCTACTAAAAACCACATCAAGGCAAAAGGGTGTGTGTGTGTGTGTGTGTCAAAGCTATAGAACAACTCACATTGCCTTCATCTTGTCCTAAAAATTAATGTTGTAGGAAAGTGTTCTGATAACACATTGAGATCAGGGGGGAAAGTGGCTGCATATTCAGTTTACAGTTGAGTTATATAAAACTATCCATCTCTCTGACTTCTGGCCAGAGTACTAGATCCATCCCAGGAGCATTAGCCTTTAGAGTAAAAATTATTAATATGTTCTGGGAACATGTGACAATACCATGTTCCAGGGAAGAAGCTCTCCTGTTTCTCATTGCACTTAGTTTCTTGCCACTCCTTCATCTCCCCATTGTCCTCCCAAGTGCTTTTCCTGGGAGGCAATCAGGGAAGAGATACCTACCGCTGCTTGAATACCTGTTGTAATATGGTGGAGTTAGTGCCTGCATAAAAAGGACCAGAGCGCATACTCAGAAAGGATCATACCATGTGCAGGTCAATACCATGTGACAATAGCTACACTTAACATCCTGGAATGTAAATCTAGAATCTTTTTTTAAATACCAATAGACTTGGCAATGAAGAAAACATTTAAAATTTAATTTTCATTGTGTCAGATTGTACAAAAACTCATATTTAACTGTACTGAAAAATATAGTGCTCTACTGCTGGAAACAGTTCCCTTTGGAATAGCTGTTGCCAACATTCAGTTTGCGCTAAAACTGTCTTACAGTTCATAGTCATCTTATGAGAAAATAAAGGTGAAGGATGACTAGGTCCCAAACTAATTGCTGTACACATGAAGGCTTAGATGGAAGGAAAGATGAAGTGACTTGAGCAATGAGTATTGTTAACGATCTCCAATGTTTTGGAGCCTTGAAAATTAACACTGCTGTCAAGACATGTCAAACAAAAGGAAAAACAAAAACATAAATTGAAGATGTGGCCTCCCCTTACATACTCTGTCTTGTTCTACATCATCTAATTTAACACAGTATTTCTAATACATGCCTCACAACAGCTTTGGACATCTCACCTTGTAAGTGACATGAGAGAAAACAAAAAGGTAGAGAGAAAGGCAGAAAAACTGATCAAGGGGACTAGCACAGGAGGGAGTATCTCCCAGCAGAGAGATCACACACAGGGGCCATTGCAGGCTGGAGTTGTCAATGCCTCCCTTTGGGAACGGGTTGCCTGTCAGCTCTAGGCTCATCTTGATGTCACTGGATTCCTGGACCCGTTTCAGTCAGACTTTCATTCTTGATATGGCCTTAGTCAATGGTCTACGCCTTGAGACTGACAAGGGGAACTCTACCCTGTTGACCTTATTCGATCTTTCAGCAACCTTTGATACGGTTGATCACGAGGCATTGACATGATTGCAGGACCTGATGGGGGTGCACAGGACAACTCTTGAGTGGTTCCGCTCCTTCCTGTCAGGGAGGTCCCAAAGGGTGGTGATGGGCGATTACATGTCATCCTCTGAGGACCTCTCCTGTGGGGTCCCGCAGGGTGTATTTTGTCTCCCCTCTTGTTCAATGTGTACATGAGGTGACGGTGCAAGGTCATTAGGAGGTTATGGGTAAAGTGCTATCAGTATGCTGATGACACCCAGGTCTTCCTTTCTTTTCCATCCAATACAGGCCCTACAGTCTCAGTGCTCACTCAATGGCTGGCTGCTGTCGGGGACTAGATAAGGATAAGCTAATTGATGCTGAATCCAGGCAAGACCAAGATAATGATGGTTGGTCCACCTTGTGACTTGGAGGGAATTGGAACTCCTGTTATTGATGGAGTCTGGACCCCTTGGGTCAATCAGGTTCACAGATTTGGAGTGTTTCTCGACTCCTTGCTGTGCCTGGATTGTCAGGTTGTGGCACTGGCTAGGAGCACTTTTCACCAACTCCATCTCGTGAGGAGGCTGAGCCTGTTGACTTTTCTTTCTGATTCAGATCTGGCCACTGTCATCCATGCTTTCATCATCTCAAGGTTGACTTATTGCAATGCGCTCTATGTGGGGCTGCCATTGAGGGCTGTTCAGAAGCTGAAGTCAGCAGCAGGAGGCAGCTTGCCTCGTTTAGGGAACAGGACGCCGAGAGCACATTACACCAGTGCTCCAAAGTCTAACGGTGTGCATTTCATTTTTGTTATTATGAGAACAAAAATGAAAATTGTGATTTTTGTTTTTGTTATTGTAATAGCAAAACCGACAAATAATAACAACAAAAACAAAAACAAAATTTAGTTTTTTAAGTAATGGGAAAAAACTGAGAAACGTATTTCCGGCTATAATATTTTTGTTTCTTATTCAATTCTGATGAGACTTGGGGAGTTTGTGCCCCGAATGGAGGGCACTATGTAAACCAAATTTTGAAAAGATTGGATAAAGGAAACCTATTCTAAAACCAATTGAACGTTGTGATTTTAGGAAAAGTTCCATACACATTCCTGGCTACATCCTTTTTATCTTCTGTTTGATTTGCATGAAACTTGGGAATATTATGTCCCTCCACTAGTGTACCAATCCTGTAAAATGTCAGGAAGATTAGATAAAGTTTCCTGATGTTATAAGCTATTAACTTGAAAATACATTTCCGGCTGTAACATTTTTTTATTCCATCCTGTTTACAAGTAATTTGGCAGAGATTTATTATACACCTTCCCTGTCATCTCTGCCAAATTACAGGACAATTTGATAAAGGGACACAATTTTATAAGCAACTGAAGTTGTCCCCTTGAACACTGTTATTCAGATAAATAGCAGCACATGCAGTGCCAGTCAGAGGCAGGCAACTGGCATGGCAGGGGGAGGGAGGCTGTAGGAGAGAGGATGGGGAGAAACCCAACAGACTGACAGATACATTCACTGGCCAATTACTGCATGCTTCCAGCTTTACAGGACCAATCGGTGGTGACTTCGAGGTTGGGCATAGGGGGTGGCACGAAGGCGAGCATAGAAGGGACATAACTGGGACTCCTTCCTAAACAAATGCTTCCGACTTTCCAGTAACAAGTGGGGGAGAGACGTTGGGATGGTCGCAAAACAGAATGAGGCTATTGGGTTGACGTTTCGGCATCACAAACCAATCTTATACCACAGTGACGCTTAAGAGAATCCCTGTCATAGTTTCATTCTCTGCATATTTATTTATCTGTTGTGCTTGTATGCCACCCCCTCATGCCTACGGCATCTCGGGACGGCTTCCAACATGACATAAAACAATTTTCACAATAGAAAACCAATCTACAATTAAAACAATTTTAAAACACCCCACACACAAAAGTTTAACCCACCCTCCCCTCCCCGCCTCCGAAGGCCTGGGAGAACAGCCATGTCTTACAGGCCTGACGAAAGGCCAACGGACTCGGGGCCAGCCATGCTTCCTCTGGGAGGGAGTTCCACAACCGGGGCCCAGCCACTGAGAATGCCCTCTCCATTGTAGCCCCCCGCTTTATGCGGGGGACATCCAAGAAGGTGCCCCCGGTGGACCAGAGGGTCTGTTCTGAGTCGCGGAGGGTGCATATGCTGTGCAGGCATATAAAATTGGAACGCTTTATCACAGCTCTCTGGTATTTGGTGAAGATGATTCTGAAACTGTGAGATAGAGCCCTGCCAAATTTCACGTACACTGGTTGGACTACAAAGATGTTACAGTCAGACATACATCTATAGGTTAATTGCATATACCACCAGGACACTTTATCTGATCCTTCTGAAAGTTAGCATTGGTATTAAACATGGGGAGGGGTATACTCTTGTCAAGTTTCACGTACATTAGATGCGATACAAAGATGTTACAGCCAGGAATGTATATGCAGATTTTTGCAAAATAGCATAATTCACCTGCTTATAAAATCTGATTCTGTTATCCAATCTTTCTGGAATTTGGTACACCTAATATCTCCCATACGAGGTACAATCCCACCAAGGTTCATCCAAATATAATGAAAAACAAACATGTTACAGCCAAAAAAGTGTTTTCCATCGAAACCAATGGAAAAGAAAAACAAAAAGCAAAAACGAAAACGAAATTTTGATATTTTTAAAAACGAAAACAACAGATTTAAGTAACAAAAACGAAAAACCAAATGGGTCCCTGATGCACACCTCTACCAAAGTCTGCACTGGCCTCCTATAGCTTTCCAGGCACAATTCAAAGTGCTGGTTTTGACCTTTAAAACCCTCAACAGTCTGGGCCCCACATATTAAACATGGGGACCCTGTCTATTTTATTACTTTGTAAAGTGCCAGGTACACTGCTGGCGCTATATAAATGTTTGTTAATAATAATAATAATATCTGAGAGATGGCCTGTCCTTCCATGCCCCATTGCAGCCCCTGTGATTATTCAGGAGCGCCTTCTTGTTAGCCATCTGTTAGTCTTGTTCATACAAGGCATGCGGGGGGGGGGGGGGGGGGGGGGGGAGGGGAGGGAGGATTGAGGGTATTCTTTGGGTGGGGTTTTGTGTTTTTATGGCACACTGTTTGAATTGTTTTATGGTTCTTATTGGATTTTTTATATTGTTTGCTATCTATTTTAGTGTATTTGATATGTATTTTATCGCTTTTATGCCAGAAGCTGTCCCAAGCTGCCAGAGGCAGGAAGGGAACGGGGTAAAAAAAAAAAAAAGCCTGTAAAATAAAATAATAATAATTAATAATGCAAGAGCTCGCAGGCAGGTGTTTTTGGTTGCTGTCCCATCGTTATGGAACTCCCTCCCTCTGGAGGTTTGTTTGAGCCCTGGCCAGAGGCGGTGTCCGTAAGACCTTTCTGTTTGAAAAGGCATTTGGCGGGTTGGGATAGGCGATTAAGTTGGTTTTGGGGTTGCGCTATGGAGGTTGGGTTTAGGGATGGGGAGATGGTATTGAGGGGGTTGGAGGGTTTTGTATTGATTCTAATGTTTTTTGAACTTGTGAGCTATCCGGAGTCTCCAGAAAAGGGCAGCATATACATTTAAATAAATAAATAAATAAATATACTCTCTTCCTCCATCCAGTGTCACATCACAAGGAAGGTCTCTCTCCCTCTCTCTCTCATATCTCTGCTTGGATGTCTGTCAGTTTAAACTTAATATATCCAAAACTGAACTCCTTATCACCCCACCCCCTCCAAAAAAAAACCTTCCTCTCTTTCTTCCTTCTCAGTTTCCATTGCTGGAGTCACCATCAAGCCTGTCCTTCGGGCATGTAGGGAGGCTCCTTTAAACCTTTCCGCTCCTTTAAACCTCAGATCCACTCTGTTACACTAAATCCTGTCACCTCTCCATGAACACAACTTCTAAAATCTGGTCCTTCATGACTGTCTCCACTGCCAAGACTTTAGTCCATGCTCTAGTCAACTCTTGCCTTGACTACCACAACTTCTTCCTTACTTCCCTTCCCTGCTGTCACCTTGCCCCCCCTTACCTTTGTTGAAAACTCTGCTGCCAAAGTCATCCACCTTGCCTACCGTTTTGTTCATGTTCAGCCCTTCCTCATCTCCTTCCACTGCTTCCTCCACCTGAACAAAATCAGCACAAGCTCCTTGTCTTTACCTTTAAAATCCTTCATGGTCTTGTCCCCCACCTATCTCTCTGTGCTTGTTTCCTGCTACACCCCTGTCTGGGAGCTCTGCTTCTCCACTGCCACTACCCTCACTTCCTCACGACTCCCTTGCTCCTTGAAATATATCTGCCCCTTCTCCCTTGTTACCCCTCATTCCTGAAACTCCCTCCCTGAATACATTCATTCTGCTCCCTCCCTCCCTTCAGATCCTTCCTGAAAAACCTACATGTTTTATCAGGCTTCCCCTAGCTCCTCATCTGCTTAGTTTCCACGTCCTCCCTGATTTACTCAGGGTCCCTTTACTCCCTATAACTAAGCTAAGCAGGTGCACGTGCAACTTCTCAACTTGATAAATATTTCCCTTTCTCTCTCTCTGTTTCGCCCATTCCCCTGTCTCTCCTGGATTGTAAGCCCACAGGGGCAGAGATCCTGTCTATAATTCATGATTTAAAGTGCCAGGTACATTTTGGGCACTATATAAATATTTAATTATTATAATAATATTTATCAAAAAATTAAGAGCTGAAGCTATTATCAGTTATTAATATCACATCTGACGAGAGACATAATGAATTTTTGTTTCAGTTATTTAATTTTGGTAACTTCTATATTTTTGTTTTTGTACTTTGTTCACTAGGCAAAGTAGCATTGTTGTGCAACAGTACAGTTTGCAATAGCACTAAAGAGCGCCACCAAAGCAAGCAAAGTAGAGAAAACCGAAGACCTCAATTCAAGTTCTGCACACACAATATGCACACAATCTTGGATCTGAGCCAGAGTTACTAAAACCAAGTAAACAAAATATTGAAAAGAAATAACGTAGGCGAATATTTGTTTCTGTAAGCAAAAAAGAAAGTAAACTGCTAATATTGCTACTAGCATGGTAGTACTGTTATGCAAACAGTATGATGTGAAAAAAATACCCAAAATGAAATAGTGAAGCTACCAATACACCAAAATTAAGTAAGCAAAGAAATGAATATGAAAATATCAGGTATCTAACAAAGATTATTTGGATATTCTTTCATCTGAATCATCATCACAAAAACTAAACGGTATGTTTCTTTCAGCCCTAAGGAGAAATACATTTTAGAGATCCACTTTCTACGTTTTAATTGAGAAAATCAGTCATTAGTATCAACCAACACAAAGCAATTAAAGTTCAACAACCATATCTAACTCATCTATCTTATTTTCCTTGAAGCTTAACACCACACAAACATCACTCATCAGTGCAACAATTGCCTCCTGCACACTCCTCTTTAGTAGAAATCATTTAAAAGATGAGCTAGAGTTAAATGCAGATTTTGCCACTGAATTAAAAGGAATTAAAACTTTTAGTCCATACATTTAGCAGTGAGGTCAACGGTGCTGCGTAATTTGGTCAGAAAATGGATGTGCATGTAAATAGTTCAGGCAATGCAATTTTCAACAAAACTGACTATCAAAGAACATTCAAAATTAATTTATTACTCAAAACAAAGGGGCAGGATGGCACATAGCATGAAAAACAACTGACTTGAGTATATAGGAGAAGCTAATAGAAGACTCTTTTAGATTACACTCTTAGTTTTCTCATTTCATCTTCTTTCCTTCTTCTCAGTGTGTAAGTTAGCACACACCCACTGAATGCCAAAGGCCACATTCTGGTCCTTTTTACACAAGATGCGCCCACACAGGTCCACTGCGTGGGCATGAGTGGGTGCTGCCCATGTGACCACCACAGCGGGTAAGGGATGCATACGCACTCTCACAACCCATGCACCTGCACCCATTAACCCTACATGCAGCAACCGGGGAAAACGGAGGTTGATCTGGGCCAAGGTATGCGTGGGGGATGGGTGTGCACCCATCTACACACAGCAGAGCGAACACTGATCCCCCGCAGCCACGACACCATGCAAAAAGGGACTCTGATCACATGTACAATGGTGTAAAATAATTTGACTGAACGAAATTACTGCTGATTTACACCAGTAAAACAGATTGATAATCTGTCCACAAAATTATAGTGCTAATAATATAACAACTCCTCCATGTCATCACAAGATTGGAACCAGAGAATTATACCCCTGCACCAGCTCTGGTCTTTGTGCTGTGAAGCAAGTGACAAGTTGCACAAAAGCATTCATGTCTTGCTCCTATTTGTCTGCACACCATGCTCTACTAGCAAATATCAATGGCTGAGGATGATGGATATGTATTTTATCTACAAAATCTGCATGTTGCTTTTTACTGTTTCACTGATTTTATTAAAGACTTTAGTATACTCTCCCGTATAAAAAGATGGACTCAAAAACTTTGATGGAACTTGCGAAAATGATCTCAAGCCTCTGAATATACAAGCGCTACATTTGTTCCAGCTACTGGTCTATGCAAAATACTGTATTTGCAACTTCCACTGGTATTAAACTGACCCCTGCTGGCATGAATTCTATTTCCTGAAAGTATCTGAATTTTTAAACAGCTTTATGTAAATGGAACATTTTACTAGCTTTATATTTTATTGCTTTAATAAATGGCACCCCAAACTGCACTCTTGAGTACAGTACTACAGAGGCTCCGGTATTGTGAGACTCCCACACTGGCAACATCAAGACAAATGGGTGACTATTCAGGAAAGCTAGCACATGGAATGATGGAACAACGTTTTGAAAACCAAAGCTTAACATTGTACAAGTTTTCATGAGAAAAATCAAATCGCTTATAGTAGATGCATCCATTCACAGGGTGGCTGAAGATGCATGCTTTGAGAAGTCAGATCCTGGGCCTTTAAATGTTACGCAAATAAAACCAAACAAATGCTGAAGCAGAAGGCTTTCTACAGGACGTAGGGCTGAAACTGGAATTCCGTCCAGTTTCAGTTTTTGATGAACTGAGTGTTTCAATCAGTCTGACTGGAATTTGGATCAGACAAAATTCCAACTGAAATTCCAATTGGACTGACTGAAAAAAATTCCAGCATTTTGCGCATGTGCAAAATGGCTGCTACCTTACACTGAAACAGCAGCGTTAGGAGAAGGGATGTTCCACTACATAAAAAGCAGAACTTAATTTGGGCCAGGCTTGCCAGGGCTCAGCCCCAGCATACGTTTTCATGCAAGGACTCAACCTTGGCACCTCTGTCCAGATCCTGTCATTGAAGCTACAACACGAGACTCCATCCACGGCTTGTCAAAATTTGGTGGGGGCCATAACTGGGGATTGCTGATGCTGCTGTCCCCAATAAGTCATTTGGTAGCAAAACACCAACCAGCACCAAGAACAGCAGCCTCTCTACCCACCCACAGAAGCACCAGCCTCAGCCTCTCTTCTTCTGCTGTACATGGGGCAGGGAGGGCACTACGCTCACCACTCATCGGCTGTCCAGCAATGCTTGTTTTGATTGGTGGAATGGTGGTGCCTGGCAGGGCCGTTCTAGTGGCTCCTCTAATATTCCCCGTGCATCCATGGTCTTCTCTACGGACAGGACTCCTGGGACATGTTTAAAACCCTTGCACCTCTTTTTTTCTCTTTTACGAATAAGGCACTCTATAAAAGCCAAACGTTGGTTATCCAACCTGTGAGATTAAAAAGTTACATACCTTTATCATCTCTCTTTTTTTAGAGCTAATGTTGGGGAAAAAACAGGCTGACTGAATCTTAGCCAAGGGAGGACTCTGCATAAGTCTCAATCAGCCTAGGGAGGACTCTGTAAAAGTTTCAATCAGCTGCAAGTACAAATGGCAACTGGTAATCTTATTTTGCTTCTGTTGTGGAGCCTGCCACGGAAAAAGAAACTGTATCCAAAATCTCTTTAATAAGTTTGCAGACGAACTATGCTACACAGTCTAGAAATGCTTCACAAAAATTTTGGTCCCCGGATCAGTCACTGAGAGTCTTTGCAAGACCAGGCAAGGTGAGGCTAGGGCAAGTCTTTGCAAGGGTGGAGCCCCAAGGAGTTATTCAGCCAAGGAATTAGGCTGGGTGGGACTGAGGGCTATAAAATCTGAGCAATATACCCCAAAAGGGGGCTTCTGGGTTAAAGGCAAGGGCTGCCTTCACCTTAGCAAGGAGGAGCTAAGGGGCATCTGGCTGCTTGGGAGTGGAGTGGGCTTGGCCAGAGGTCTCAGCTAGCTGGCAGGGACTATCAAGTGCCCAAAATTCCTCCAGGGAATCTAGTGAGTAGCTAGAGAGGAGTCTGGCTGATTTGGCACGTTATACTAATAAATGTACTTTGGTGGAACAAAACGCACTGCTCGGATGGGTCTGGGCCAGGGATCCTCCTGGAACTTACAAACGCTGGATACTGCTTAATTGCAGTATCCCTTCAATGATTTACACATATGACTGACCAAAAATAATGAGGGTTTTTTTTGTTTGTTTTTTAAAGTGGATACAGATTTATACTGTACTCTTTCCTGCTGTTATTCCTTCCCTCCATGTTGCACGGTAACTGATTGGCTCAGTGCAATTAAAACATGTGATAATTAAAAATGTATGGATTAGTGATGTACCAGAGCAAATTGAATTAGATAAATCTGCCTTAAAAAAAGAAAAAAAAAAAAAAAAGACTTCAAATATCAGAGGCACTTATTTCATTATTTCTCCCAGGATGACTGTTTTTCCCTAGAACTCTGACCATAATGCAGAAAACTGTGTCTGTGTAAGGTGAAATAGTGGAAGCAGCAAGATGCAGAAGGAAGGGACTTTAATAGATAAAATGCTGCTATACTTTCTGATTATACTTTCAGGTAGACAAAGAGGAGGAAAAAGTTGTTTTTCACTTAAAAACAACTTCATGAGGTAGGCATTTCCTCTGTCCTGCTTCAGTTAACGAGGCCCAAAGTTAGGTATCACGGCATCTGCATACACATGAGACAAGAGACATAACGACACGTGAAACCATGATAGTTCAAATATCATGGGAGGCACTGGAAAAACTTGGATCCCTAGCATATGAACTGGGAAACACCAAAGTTTAAGTTTATATGCCGCCACCTCCTGCTAAAAGCATCTCAGGGGGGCTAACAACATGTTAAAACAATTTCAACAAATACAATTAAAATCTCACAATAAAAACAATTTATCCACCCACCCCACTCTAACCCAACCCACCCAGCCCATCTCCCTCAGGGAAAGCATGGCGGAACAGCCAGGTCTTACATTGTCTACAAAAAGAGGGAAGGTCGGTGGTCAGACGGACCTCCAACGGGAGGGAGTTCCACAGCTGCGGTGCAGCCACAAAGAACGCCCTCCACAAGGTCAATACCCAAGAAACCCAGGGGACCTCTAGGAGGGCAGCCCCGGCTGACTACAGGGGCCGATCCAGAACCCTGACTGTGAGGCGGTCTTGCAGGTAGGTGGGGCCCAGGCCATTTAGGGCTTTAAAGGTCAGCACCAACACCTTGAATTGGGCCTGGAAGACTATTGGCAGCCAGCGCAGAGAACAAAACAGCAGTGTAACAGGCTCGCGTCAGCCCATTCCTGTTATGAGATGAGCCGCCACATTCTGCACCAGCTGCAGTCTCCGAGTGCGTTACAGTAGTCTAGTCTCAAGGTAATAAAAGCATGGACAATTGTGGCCAGATCAGAGTTCAAGACATATGGCCTAAGCCGACGTACCAGATGTAACTGGTGAAATGCCCCTTTCGCCACAGCCGCTACCTGGACATCCAGGCGGAGCTGTGGGTCCAGGAGCACACCCAGACTCTGAACCTGAGATACCAGGGTAGGGCAGACCCCATCAATGATGCGGGCCACCACTCCCCCAGCCTTCCCCACAAGCATCACCTCCATCTTGTCAGGATTTAACTTCAGGCAGCTCACCCTCATCCAATCCCCCACAGCCACCAAACACCGGGTAAGCACCCAAACTGCCGAGCCTGAGTCTGATGAAAAGGAGAGATATAGCTGGGTGTCGTCAGCATATTGATTACACCGCACACCAAATTCCCTGACACATTGAACAAGAGCGGGGACAAGATGGAACCCTGTGGGACCCCACACATGAGAGCCTGGGGAGAAGATGAAAAATCACCCAGGACCACATGCTGGGTTCTCCCAGCCAGGAAAGAGCAGAACCAGTCAAGAACAGTCCCGCCAATCCCTGCCCGGTTCCGCAGAGGTCAAATGTTGTATTATCTGAAATTGGATAATTGTGATTCAAAGTAATCATGGATTGCTTATATATTAACAATGAAAGACAGCATGCAATATTGAAACTGCTTATTCATAAGTAATTGACTTGAATGGAACTACTTCTAAGCAAGTGGTTTGAAGGCCTGTGATCAATGTCTATAAAAGAAAACAGCAATTCAGCAGAGAAGGTCAACCATGGATTCGGTTTATAATCCTAATATCCACCTTCCTTTAGCCTATTCTGCACTGACCACCATGCAGTACAGAGCTTCTTTTGAAAAAAAATTTATTTAATGCTTATAAATATATTTTGGTAATGTTCAGAGAACCAATTGCTGTATTTGGTTAACAATTATACAAAATTAAGATCTGCCACAGTGGGCGAGTTTGCCATTTGCTGAAATGCATAGATCCATGATCCTTTTTAGTTCAAAATTAATATCAAGTACATTTCATGAATTAGGAACATTTTCCATTGTTGTTTGCACCCAAATACTAACAAAAGATGCAGACTTTTTTACCGAGGTAGAATAACCGCACTGTAGTAGATGTTTGGCAACTAGATGCTGCAAAGGAAAATGGAAACTGTGGACCTTCAGGCAGGGTAGGGGCCACTTTGGGTTTTTGGTACTCAAGAGGCCATTCCTTTTCTCCTTCCTCCTCTTTGTAGGCAGAAATAGAGTGTCAGTGTGGTGTAGTGAATACAGTGCTGTACTTGGACTTGGGAAGCCAGGGTTTGAATCCTGTCCCAGCCATAAACTCACTAGGTGGCCTTTGGCAAGTCACAACCTCTCAGCCTCCGTTCCCCATATGTTAAATGGGAATATAAGTGTGTGTAGCTGTCCCTATATTCCCCTCATGCTTGTCCATCTTAGATTGTAAGCCCAATGGGCAGGGACCTGCCTTGGAAAATCTGTGATTGTAAAGTACTGTGTACGACAAGTAGCGCTACAGAAATTATAAGGAGGAGGAGGAGTATACTTGAAAATATGGGGGCGGGGGGAGGACACTTAAAGCCTAGCCTAGCAACCATCCCTGTAATTAGCCATAACAATTTCTGAGAGCCATATAAAACCATGTTTAAGTGACAGTGACATTGACAGGACTAGACTTTTCTAAGTGAATGAGACAGGACATGAAAGCCAGGTCTCTCATTGAGCCCTATACTATTCACAGCATGACCTTTATGTAGCTGTTTTGAAGAATATATTAATAATACATGTGTGTAGATGGACATGCAAGCAATTTTTAAAATTGGTGTCTGTTAAGCAGGTGCACAGAGAGCCTTTAAGATGTTAAAGAATTTGGTTGCCTTACACCCCACATCTGTAATTCCACTGCTACTTTTCTATTTATCAGAAATTATACTGAGTACATGTTCAAGATTGTCAGCACGGACAATCCTGAACATGTATCTAGTTGACTGGACATACCATTATCGAACAGCTGCTTAAATATGCAGCAACTACACAGTAACTTTTATATAAGGTAGTGGTGAAACGGGGCTTACCAGGAGCGGCAACATTGCAGGTCTCTAGAAGCAGTGGTGACAGCAAGACCAGCAGTGACAGGTTGCCAGATGCATCAGTGATGGCAGAATTTGTAGTGGCTTGGCCCTGCTGCCTTCCCAAAGATCCATCGCCATTCTCCAGTTTCTGCCACACTGCTGCCATTCCTTGGAACCTGGCACACCACTGGCACTTTCCTCTAGGACCTGCCTCATCACTGTTCTCAGGATCCATATAAGGGAGCTTTTACATGTGACACAGAACGGGTGTTTATGAACACTGGGTCAACATCCTTTACATATTTACATGTACATCTTCAACACCCTTTGAACACCTTTCCCCCCCGTTGCTTCCCGTGTTTAAGCGGATTACCTTAGCGCTGTCTCCCTGCACTGGCCCCTTAAAAAAGGATGCGGGACTGCCGACACCACCGAAAATGCTGGCAACGCTTGCTCTTACCGCTTCCGGGTACCCTTTACTCCGGTCACATGACACTGCAGTCATGTTTAGACAAGCAATAATACTGGTGTTCACCCTGAACACAGGAAATGATCCCGCCATCAACCAGTGAGTACGAAGTGGGTTTATCTGGTGTTCAGTGAGTGTTCAAATCGGTGTTGAAATTTGTTGTGCTGTATACAAGTAACACAGGATGGGTGTTGAATATGTGTTCAATCCCCCCAACACCCGTTCTGTGTTGCGTGTAAAAGCACCCTAAGTGTGTGCAGAGACCACAGGGGCAGCTGCCATTGTGCTTTCCCCTCAATTCAGGCTCACCAAGCAGGGCAAGCAAGGAGCCAGCATGTAGCCATGTACTAACAGATTCACATTAGTTCCATATTTCAGGTCTGAAACTTGCAGCTGGCATAACATCTGAAGACACCCTCCACATTACATTTTCAGCAATATACTAACATTTCAACAATAAAACTTGGAGGAGGAAAGCTTGCTGAATAAAATTCTGCGAAACCAACTATTCCATGACACCAGCCTATTTATTACTTGCATTTATTTTGGGTTGTAGTAGATAGGTACTTGCATTTATTTTGGGTTGTAGTAGATAGGTCTAACTCTTTTTCAGCTCTCTGTGTCTCCATTCAGTTATGAATCAAATTTTGGCCTATGAAAGGTTGAAGTTCACTGCTCCAGTCATATAGACTAGAGATCCCCTGTGTGGCCTGGGGGGTCACTATGAAGCGGGCGTTGTCAGTGGCCGCACCTAGGCTGTGGCACTCCCTCCCAGCGGAGGCGGCCCCGGATCTCCCCTCCTTCTCTCATATCTGTAAAACCTGGCTGTTACGCCTGGCTTTTGGCAAGGGAGATGGGGTGTAGGGTGGGATGGGGGAAAGCAGCAGTTTAGTTTGGTGCCTGCCTTTTTATTGTACTTTATGATTTTACTGTTTTTATGTGTTTTAATATTGTAAGCCGCCCCAGGCTGCTTGGAGCAGGAGGGGTGGGGTATTTATTTATTTATTTTATAAATTAATAAATAAATAAATAAATAAATAAATTCATTCCAGTATGAAACAAAATATAGCCCATTAAGTTGTCATGTAATAGACATTGTTGAAAGTATTATTTTTCAATAATATTCTCCTAAAACGATAGCAAATCCAATCCTAGTCTTGCACACGTGAGCAACTCTACTGAAGTTACACCTGTGCAAAGCTTATTTTAACTGGAGAAAAATCAAGAACATGATTCGAAGACAGGATGCTCACAGTGTGTATGAATAGGAAATGTTTCTATCAAATTTTAATGGCAAAACATATTTACATCCAGCAGTTCAATGATTATCAACATATTAACACAGATTAATTTTTGGACTGTGTGCTTTATAATAATGAACAAATAAAGATATAATGAGACTATTAGATAACCAGCAGTAAAATTAAACCTACTTAATCATTCATGAACAGCATTCAGGAGAACTTGACATTCTTAAAGCAAATTCTCCAGGTCACTGTTACACCCAATATCCTGTACAGCATGGTATGTTTATTTCAGCCATATTACTGGAATGGCTGGATGATAGCTGGATGCTATTGGTAGCAGCAAATCAGTATACACGGCAGGGTTTTGATTTTTTCCCTAGGCAAATGCTGAAGAAACTCAGCATGCAGCAGCTGTCGTTTTGTTTGCAAAATGTGCAACAGAGAAGCAGAGTTCTGCATTTTGTCTTGACCAACAGAAAATCCTTAAACCTTCTGCTTAGGTGGACTGGGTCACCTAGAAATATTCTTCCAATAGTGACACAAAGCTCCAATACATTTCTCGCAATGAGATTTTTATTTTACTTTTGTTGAACGAGGCTATAAAAATGCCAACTTAAACTAATGAAGGGTAATGATGATGGAACCTGTGAAACTGTTTAGGCTGTTTATACCAACCTGTCTGCTGTTGCTCGCTGGGGGGAGGGGGGAACGACGGTCTAGCTATGTATAAAAAAAAAGATCTAATTTTTTCTATAAGTCAAATATTTCACATTTCTAAGCATTCATGTGGAACAGTATGTTACAAGGAAATGAATTAAGAATACCATAAAATAAGCCACTGCAGTTCAAGGAAGAAGACAAGCAATTTGAGTAGACTGAGCAAGACTAATATTTTTCAAATGTCATTTCTATCTTAAAATCCTCAGTATGAAAAAAAATAAGTTTGATGGGCAGCAGACAGAACAAACATGGGATGGGAAGTCAGGAGACCCAAGTTTTTCCACTAATTTATCATTTATATAATGATTTCAGTATACAAAGTACTTCAAAGCCTTATCTAATCCACATTCACAACATCCCAGTGAGGTAAGTCACCATTATTCCAATTTTACAGATGAGGAACTAAGGCCTAGACATAATAACTTGGCCACAGAGATTAAAGCTAAAATGGGACTTGAACGCTGGTCATCCAGGTCCATATTCAACACCTTAGGCCGCTTTTAGATGAGACACATTTGTGCATGATTGGTGAAAAATGCACGTTTAAACACCTAAACTGTTTTAATTGCGCATGCCATGATTGTGTAAAAGCCAAAAACGTTTTGAATGTGGTTTTTAAATAATGCGCGTTTTTAAAAACTGGTTTTGAGCCCCTTTGATGATCGGGGGATGCCAAAACCGGTTTTAAGAAATGCGCATTATTTAAAAAACACATTAAAAACGGTTTTGGCTTTTACACGGTCATGGCAAATGCGCATTTAAAACGGTTTAGGTGTTTAAACTAGCATTAAAACACGCGCATTTTCCATCAATCATGCACAAATTTGTCTCGTCTAAAAGCGGCCTTAGTCACTAAGGTACACTGGTTCTCTACTTCTACCTATTCTGCTCCGTGACCTGCTATTTCAAATTTACTTCTCCCTCTTTTCCACATTTGTAATTTGTGGATGAAGTATTCCATGATCCTTGAATGTAAAGCACTGTATAAATAGTGCAGTGTTACATACACCAGAGGCAGGCAAATGGCAGTTTGGGAGCCACATATGGTCCTCTAGCAACACCTCTACTGTGACTCTCGCAAGAAATTGCTGCCTGGAGTCATGGTGTCCATATGGCTCCCTAAGTTTCACATCCTTCACAGGAACCCTCCTAGCACTGGGAGCTTGCCTCTCCTGCCTTCCCCACATGATGGCAGAGGCTGCCCAGTACACACTCAGTATTGCTAGATGACCTCTACTGGTGCAACTTCTAGCTGGTGCACTGAAGAGGCAGGAAAAGTAAGCATTCCAGCACTGGGAAACTTGTGCCAGGGTAGTGGAGGCAAGGAGAGGTGAGACTTTCTGTGTGTGTGGAAGGGCTAGAGTAATATTTGATGGAGGGTCTTAGCCATGTGAAGAACTTGATGTGTGGCTCTTCAAACTGGAAGCTTTTCCCACGTTGTAGCAGGGTGAGACACAGCCCCAACCAAAAAAGAGGGAGTGCTGACAATAGTATAGGATCACACTGCAGTTAGGGCAAAAGAGGTACAGACGCTAGCCTAAGGGAGGACAATGCCTAACACCTATCAGGTGATCACACCTTAAGGACTGATGGTTTTAAAGAAGCTATTCCTCAGTTCTGTGGGGGAATTCATGAAGGAAGGAGTTCCAGAGAGCAGCTCTCCACAAAGGCAGGAGTGGAGCCACACGGCACACTGTTGCTAGGTCAAGAGGAGTGATGGAAGAGGGGGCAAAACACTACTTCAGAAGGAAACCCTCTCACAAAGGAGTCTCAGGTGGGAACTGTCCTTGCTTTTGCCTGGGAAGGCTGTTTTGAGACCGTGAGAAGCCCTGCTCCCTGTTGGTGGAATGAGCTGGCTATAGGGAAGGTGGAGACCCGACTTAATAACACTTTAAGTGCACTTGGGTAACAGGACTTACTTCAGGATTGGTGCCAGATTGGGAAAGTAATGGGAACGTGGAAACTTCAGTGTAGTGGGGGGCCTGAGCTAAGTTTCCCCAGAAGTTTCCTGATAGCCCTTCCAAAGGGAGAGGCACCCCACTGCTACACTTGATTTTTGAAGAATATGGGGTACCCCTGAATTGAGTGCTGGGAAGCACTGAATTCCAGAAGGAAAGTGCGCTACCTGGGAAAGACTAATTTAACTAAGATCAGAAGGGAATTTTTTTTAAATTCTGTGAATAACCTAGAAGGAATAAGAGTGGGGAATCAGACATACTTTAGGTAATGGAGCACAGTGAAACTGTAGCAGGGCTCCTCACAGCTTTAACCTAACAACAAGCCACATCAGTCTTCTTGCTTCATTAGCAGAAAACATTGCAAGATCAGCATGACCAACGCTTACAGACTCTTGTGGATCATGTCACCCTAGCCCAACCTAGAGTCAAAGTGATTACCCAGCATAGGGGTTCTGGGTCTATGGCTGTAACCAAAATGTCCTGAGGACAACCATGAAGCCTATCTTGTCACATTTGTGTGGGTGGCCACCGTGGCTCAGTGACCAAAGGCCTCCTGGGCAACTAAGCTGGCCCCCTTCTTACCAGAGAAGCACAGGCCACATATCAGGTTCTGGGAGATGAGGCAGCATCTCACTATGAACAGATGAAGGCTGTCATTTTAAAATGGCTGAGAACTTCAGAGCAGGCCTACACAGCCTAATTCAGGTCCATAAAATATTTATGAGATAGGAAACCTTGGCTTTTTGTCCAAACACATGCAAGGACTTTGCCTCTCATTGGTTAAATCCAGATACTCGAAGTTCAACTCAATTAGTAGAACAGGTGCCCTTGGTCTCATACTATCAGGCAAAATACAGGTTTGGATTAGAAGGTAAAACCCCCAGACACTGCAGGCAGCGATGAAGGCAGAAAAAAATTATCTGTTCACCAGGCCAGAGATGGGAGGAACTCGGTGGGGAGACCTCCCAGGATCACGTCATGGGGCGGGTACCTACCAGACTAAGATGCCCTACCCCAGTAATCAACCTGTTAAGAAAACGGGGACTAGCCAGACGGGTAGGGCTTCAGAGCAGCTCCAATGGGCATAGGGGAAGCAGCTGATCACCACCCCCCAGTAAAGTTGGAGGGGCTTGGGCTGAATTCATTGTTTCCATTGTGGCACAGTAGGGCATCTTCAGAGTTAGCTGGCAAGGCCCTGTTTTCTTAGCAGGTTAATTACCAGGGTAGGACATCTTAGTCCAGTAGGTACCCACAACGTGATGTGATCCTGGGGTATCCCCTCCTCTGAGTTTCTCCCATCTCTGGCCTGGTCAACAGATAATTTTCTGCTGCCTCTATCACTGTGAGAAACCATGATACCCTGTTGGTGAAACAGGCTGGCTGAAAAGAAGGCAGAGGCCAGAATTAAAAGTGCTTGAAGCGCACATGGGTAAAACGATTTACCCCAGGATCAGGGTCCAGATGGACTTACCCCAGAATCTGGGCCAGATCAGGAAAGTAATAAGAAAGTGGGAACTTCAGTGTAGCGGGGGCCCAGAGCTAAGTTTCCCCAGAAATTTCCTGATAGCCTTCCCAAAAGGAGAGGCGCCCCACTGCTACACACGCCTGAATTAATAGCTATGACAACTCTAATAGCATCTTTAATCGTTTTGTCTATTAAAAAACTAAGCACTTCTTGATTTGCAGAGATAGTCGATATCAGTCTCCACTGATATGATTCAGCAAGCCCATGTCTAATTTAAAGCATTTTAAATCAGTGAGACTGCCCACAAGCTTCAAGTTAGACATGAGCTTAAGAGCTTTTCTGAATCTGGGCTTTATTCCTCAAAACGATGTTTTCTATAAAGCCACACAATTATCCATTTCTCACAATACCAAATGGGCTTGAATCTGTGCAAATACGTAACACTGAGACTTTTGCTTTCTTAGAAGGCAAAGGCATGGTAAGTCAATTCAGAAAATCTGCCAGTTACCTTAAGAAAATATAAGCAGAATCGCAATTGACAATTCAGTCTTTTCTAGACTGCTGGAAACCCATAAAACCCCAAAATGCACACGGCATTGTTACTCTGCATTCAGAGTGGTGTTTTTGCAAGCTATACACCTTAATAAACATACTTTCCTAACAATTAGGCAAATATTCCCCCTTTGGCTCTCCTTTTGACTACTTGTAAAATACAGATTTGCAATTCAGATGTGATGTCTTATAAGAACATCTTACAGATCATGCTCAGAATGGTGAAATACCATGCTAGAAGTTTCACTGGAAACCTAATTTGTTACTGGCACTTAGCCAGAAGCACTAGACCACATGTTTGGAGACTATTAGGAGTGTAAGGGGGCCCCCTGCATCTGGTTTCCTTTATGTAATAGTTCTCCCTACTTATTTTTATGTGGGTTGCAGCTCAGTTTCAGATAAGGTAATTTCCTAAATGAAAATTAATAAATAATGATTCTTTAGAAATGTAGTAATTTTCTTTGCAGATGGTGAGAAAGGTAATGTCAAGAAACTTGGCATACAACAACACATTACAAATATGTAACTATTTTGCTAAGAGAGCTGACAAGAACCGTCTACTAGCTTGGTCAACACAAACGTCCATATGTCTAGACCTTCGAGAACAATCTTAATTTACACATATAGAGCGAGTCATCCCTTTTATTTCCACATTGAACAAGTGTGGAAAATCCAGGTCTCAATACTCACACATTATGTCCCACTGAATGATATGGAGCTAGTCAAGAGAGTAAGGTAAGCAAGATTTAGTCTTTTAAAAGTTGTGAATAGATCCCACTATACAATATATTGAATGTGAATTTGAATTTATTTGCACTAGCAACAAATTAACATAAAAAGCAATTAAAAAAACCAAAATACATCTTCCAAATATGAAACACGACAATCTCAGAACTACAAATCTCAATAAACCACCATCAACCATAAATTTACAGTCAAACCACAATGGTGTGCTCCAGGGTGAGATGTGGCCCATTTTAACCTCCACTTAGCTGCAGAAATGGCAACGGATTATTCTGCGCTTGTGATTGGTGTGTCTTACTGTGTTTTCCTGGCAGTGTTGCTTTAAGGCTTAATCTTCTTTTCGGCACTGCTGAAAAGCCCCACCAGTTTTACTGCAGTTGCAGCTATGTACCTCACATGATTTCCTGCCGCAGTGGTTGTTATGGGAGCTGTTGTAGTTAACACTTTGGAGTGGACTAACAGAAGCCGTGCAGTGACCAGGTCTAAATAGGGTATGTTTCCACTATGTTATTATAATAAATAAATGTTAGTTCACCCATGGCTGTGCAGCATTTCCTTGTGGCTCACAACACAACAGTGATGATGTCATTTGTATCATTCCTCAACAAAAATAACATACGTGTGTGTGTGTCATACATTTCCCTATTCAGCACCTTACATGTCTAGGTGTATCTGGACATAAACTGGACAGAGTAACAGATAATGAACGAGTTCCCCTCTCCTGTTCATCGTGTATATGCAACCTTGGGGTGAGGTCATGGGAGGATTCGGCGTGTGATATCATCAGTACGCAGATGATACCCAACTTTACCGCTCATTTTCTGGAGACCGGCAGCCTCGGTGCTTACCATGCTTGGCAGCCATGGGGGACTGGATGAGGGCGAGCTGTCTGAGGCTGAATCCCGACAAGACGGAGGTGATGTTGGTGGGTAGGGCTGAGGTGGTGGTGGCTGCCGTCATTGATGGGGTCTGTCTCCCATTGGACGCTCAGGTTCGTAGCCTGGGGGTGACCCACAGCTCTGTCGGGATTGTCAGGTCAAAGCTGTGGCAGGGGGAGCATTTCGCCAATTACATGTTGTGTGACGGCTGCGGCCATATGTCTCAGCCTCGGATCTAGCCACCATCATCCATGCTTTCATTACCTCTCGACTGGACTACTGTAACGCACTCTACATGGGGCTACCCTTGAGGACGGTCTGGAGGCTGCAGCTGGTGCAGTATGCTGCAGCCCGTCTCCTAACGAGGACGGGCCGCCGCAAGCACATTACACCTGTGCTCCGTACTCTGCACTGGCTGCCTATTGTTTTCCGAGCCCAATTCAAGGTGTTGGTAATGACCTATAAAGCCCTAAATGGCTTGGGTCCTGCTTACCTGCGAGACTGCCTCAGGCCCTGGGTCATTCCACGGCCCTTGCAGTCGGCCGGGGACGTCCAACTTGAAGTCCCTCCGGTATCCCAGGTGGTGATGGTGGAGAGGGCGTTCTCGGTGGCCGCACCTCGTCTGGAACTCCCTCCCAATGGAGGCCTATCTGTCCTCAGACCTCCCCTCTTACCGATGATATTGTAAGACCTGGTTGTTCCGCTGGGCCTTCGGGGAGGGGGATTGGGGAGAGGTATTTTTGCCTATTAGCTGCTGCTTGGTATTTTTGATATTTTAAATATTTGTAGTTTTTAATTGGATTTTATAGTTATTGTGATTTGGTGTTGTGTTGTGTGCTGCCTTGAGCTACCAGTGTGCAGGAGAGTGCGGGATATAAATTATTGTAATTAATAAAAATAAATAAATAAATTAAATTAACTAAACATCTTCTACACAACCTTCACCACAAATATAAACCCTATCTTGGTAGTTGATTCTCTTATACCTTCCCTGAACCACTGCTCTCTGTATTGACTGCAGACGTAAAGCTGTAAAAGCTTTCCTTCGCAAAGGGCAAGTCAGGGACCAAAGATAGCAGTGACCAGCCAGGCTAGGTATCCAAAATTGATACCATGGAGATGTCTTAGATCCAGCTGTTACCACCCTATCGTCTTGTAATTCTATGTCCCTAATTCGCTGTTTAATTTGGCATCTACCCCCCTCACCAGGGCAGCTATCAAATGGTCCCAAGAAAAACCCAGGCACCCAATATGCTCTTTTACACGCCCTATCCAGGAGGTCTTACTCTGCTGCCCCCAAGCCATTTTCCCCCTCAAACATAATTTTGGGAGTAGGCCATCAGGGGAGCGGGCTACTTTAGGTCAAATGTTTAGTAGTAGGAAGGTAGCTTCAGATAATACTGATTTAGTTCCAGCCTCCAAACAAACAATATAGTGTTAAACGTCTATGTAAGCTTGGCTTGTAAAATAGATGAAGTCAAAATTTGCCAAATTCTTTCCAAAAATTAGGACTCATTGACTTCAATTGGAGCTGGACTGTGACCTAAATAGAATGTTCTTATCAAAACCTGACCACTTTTGAGCAACAGACTATTAAACACTTGAAATTATTCTTAAAGCCTCAGACCATGGGATCGTAAATCTCAGCTTTCATTTAAAACAAAACACTAACGTAAGTTTCTAGTTCTCAAGCTTGTGGGTGAAAGCTTGACAAAAACCAAAAGGGCATAAAATCCTCCACCAGTTACGCCAATGCCAAAACTTCCATTAATTTGACTGGTGGACTTTTGCCATAAGTGTAATATGAAAGCTCAAAAACAAGTCAAACCAAAAAAATCCCATTTTTAAAAAATCAAACAACACCACACACAAACTTGCGTGATTTGGGGCTATGACTTGAAATTTTAGCACTCTTCATTGAAGCGGATACAGATTGGACTGCCCTGGTACCTTCTGTAAACAGGTGTAATGAGGTAGCAGTCTTTACCCAGTCTCCAGTAATGCAGGAGGCCAGAGGTTGAGCAGTGTTACTGAAGCAAAAGCAACAGTAAAACCAAGTGTCAGCTTTAATATGCAAGAAGAATTAAGAAATAAAGCAAACTATTCAAAGATACCCAATCTGGGTGAAATCCAGTCCTGTATAAACCCCAAAATACCAGGTTTACGTGGGTACAAAAGCAGAGAGGGTAGAACAAAAGTTAATACCAGGGCTGGTTCTTACGGTCTTAATACAGCCTACAGGAGCAACCCTGTCCTCACTCAAGTCAGTAGATCAACTTCTACTGACTTTAACAAGGGAGGGTCACACCCTATATATGCCAACACTGTATACAACTGCTGAATACATGAATAATTAATACACAGGTAACAGAGCTGAGGATTTAAAACTATCCTTATCAAAACAAACAATCCTATAGCGGATTGCGTGAAGTACAACCAACTTAAGGAAAGCAGTAAGAAAGCACGACAACCTGTGGAAAAAGAAGAACAATTCACTTTTTACAACAATTTACTAATCTGTAAGTGTGTTTATACATGTATGTACAAACGGATAGAGCGATAAACACATGCACTTACACAAATTACATCTGTGTCTTTTGTGGAGACATCCTTCAATATAAAGCCTGTAGAACATGCCAAGCTTAACTCTTCATAAGCAGTGGAATGTCTTTAATGTCACATAAGCTTTCTATTTTAACAAGAAAATACAAATATAAATTCTGTCAGGTTGCCACAGTAACAATCAATTTGAAATCATGATGTTTATAGCTTTCTAATGTTGTTATATTTCTGTCAAGGAAATTTAGACAGAAGATAGCCAAAGAATTCAATAAAGAAAGTGACAGCAGGTATACCCATAAAACACAAGACACTGTCATTTTGTGAACACTGACAGGATTTAAATATACAGCAGCAGACCTTGAGGTTATGGTACCAACTCTACCTATAAAATTAAAAGATTTTGACCTTGACACCAATACTGGATGAAGCCATAAGACCTTGATAGTTAGATTTGCCGAGCAGCAAAGATAAATCATGAAACACTTGAGATGACAGCCAAGCTCTTAGCGGGGAGGATCTGAATTCATAAAACCAGAACAAAGACAGTGCTCAAAGGAAGCACAGAGGTTTTAAACACAGGACTCCTCACATAAAGTTTATTTCTGCCATCTCAGATGTGTTTTTCAGCTTTAAATCTTCTCCTGCTTTCAAGTAAATGTTAAAAGATTTAAGAAGGGCACCGAGGCATTGGCGCTACAAGTAAGCAGGGAACATCTATTTTACATGTAGAAAACATGCAGATCAAAAGCAAATAAAAAATGTGAGGAAGTACATATTTGAATGCTTGGGAATGACTGAAAAAGAACTATATTCGCTATTTTCACCATTTTCGTGTGAGTTGTTCTTTGATGTGACCCAAACACGCTGCTGCTAAATAAAGATGAATTACCTTCCTTTCTGACCATGTCACCTTCATCTCCTCAAGTCTCTTCGCTACCGTTCCATCTCTTACCAGACCAGCTTCAAGGGTTTACATGACTTTATCCATGCCTACATCACAGCTCATCTTTTACTACCCACTTCTTGCATCCTAAACTCTTCCCTTCGTGTCTTACAGCCCTCCCTCTACCACTTGTCATCTTGTACTTATTTCACATTGTCCTGTATATCATCCGATTACCTTCCTCTTTTAGCACACCACATCACATTTCCCAGTGGAAGGGCACTTTTGAATGTAGTACTTCTCAAGCCTTTAACAGCCAGGCCCCACATATTTGAAAGACCACCTTTCATACTATGCGCCATTGCCATCCTCTGCGGTCGACCAAGAGAAGTCTCTTGCAGGCAGTGGCACCATCTGCGAGTCAGGTTCATATGATGAGAGCAAGCAGAAAGGCATTCCTAGTTGCTGCCCCAGTGCTGTAGAACTCCCTTCCCATGGAGGTCAGCCAGAGTCTAAACCTGAGCATTTTCTGAAGACTATGCAAGACCTTTTTTTTTGGCCATTCATCTGGCAATCAGAGACAGGGATTGGGTCAGATTGAGTTTTAAGGAGATATTTATGTTTTAATGTGTTTTCACATGTTGTTAGCCACCGTGAGCATAAGGAGAAGAGCAAGATATAAATTTGAATACATAAATAAATTGCAATGTGACAAATGATAACACACCACTTACACTATCTGCTCTAAGGCCTCTTTTAGACGTGTGTAGCGCATACGCGGTGTGAAATTACGTTGCGTGTAAAAATCTCGCGGGTGGGTATTAGACGCAACATGTTTCACATTAAAGTCGGCCTCGCGTTCTTTTAAAACCGCAAATTAAATACCATTTAATTCACGGTTTTAAAAGAATGTGCAACCAGCTTTAATAAACCCCACCCATAAACCCCGTTGAATTTCTAGTAGAAATAGAAATGTACAGAGAAGGGAAACAAAAATGATAAAAGGTATGGAACGGCTCCCCTGTGAAGAGAGGCTAGATAGGTTAGGGCTCTTCAGTTTGGATAAGAGACAACAGAGGAGATATGATACAAGTTTATAAAATCATGAGTGGTGTGGAACAAGTAAATAGGGAACGATTATTACCCTCTCAAATAGTACAAACAACAACTAGGAAACACTCGATGAAATTAACAAGTATCAATTTTAAAACAAAAAAAAGATTATTTTTTTTATTTTTATTTTTTTACTCAACACACAATTTACTTAACACAAGCTGTGGAATTTGTTGCCAAGGCCAGTAGTATAGCTAGGTTTTAAAAAGGATTGAAAAAGTTTCTGGAGCATAGGTCCAATAGCAACTATTAGTTGGGTAGGTTTTGAGGATCATAACTAGGGCTGAACTGAATAGTACTTCCAGGTATTCAGACTGATTTTCGAAGTTCCGAATAGTTGATCCGAGTACTCAGACAATTTGGTATTCTTACCTAAGCTTTGGACTTCAGAGACCGAAGCACAGAATGTCGGAAAACTTCAGAAACTTCAGTGCCACCTTTTGCCATGTGCATCAGCTGCAGCCATTTAATTGCCTAGCCAATCAGGGTGTGCACAGTGTGTGCAACAACACATCCACCCCCATCCTCCCTCCCGCCCCCTTAATTGCCTAGCCAATCAGGGTGCACAACACCACTCCACAGCCCTTCCTTCCTCCCCCTCCCTCCATACTATAAATAAGGGGCTGTAATGCATCAGTCTCTTTGTGGTGTGGGAAGGACAGGGAAGGAGTGGAGGAGCTGAGGAAGAACTGTTTAAAAAAAAAGGAAATAAATATATATAGCGTGCGCGCGCACACACTTGGGGAGAGAATACATAAGGTGGGAACTGGGAAGGAACGGTGCTGCTGTCTAGCTGAGCAAACCAAGCACCCCAGCTGGCCTGGAAGCACCCAATTATTATTTTTAAAAAACCAACCTAGCATGCTGCCCCTGCCTAGAGGCAGCCAGAGGAGCCTTGGTAAAAGAAGACAACTTGAATCAACCACGCAGACTGCAAGCAACTGCGATTCTGCACACCAAAAAACAAACACCAGCCCAGCAGACATCACATTGGTTCTTCTCTCTCTCTCTCTCTCTCACACACCCCTTGGCATGGAGGGAACTTAACTTCTCGAGCTAGGCAGAGAGAGCCCTCTGGGCGGCTCATGGTGCTGTTGTCTGACTGCCAAGCCAACTAAGCAGCAGTAGCCAGCAAGCAATGTGCCCCCAGTGCAACCTGATGTTTTGGGTTTTTTTAAAAAATCATGGCATGCAAACCCCCCATGCCCCAGCATTGTCGCAGGCAGGCCAGGCCAAATCATGTCATGCTATGCCAGGACCGTCCCACCCCATTACTCACGGTTAGCAGTCTAACAGCACACAGCCAAATTCACCAAAGAATGGGATGGCTGTGGGAGGTGTGTGCCAGTTTTGTTTTTTGGCACTTTTCTTTCTATTGGTTGGAGCCTTGTACCAATCAAACTAGCCATCTGACTTGGCCAGTCAATCAATTCAAAATCTGCCTTACCCCATGACTCAACTGTCCCCTTTCATCCCACCCTCCTACCAAATATGGTACTGTTTCCAGAAGCTTCTGGGAGCTTATCTAGGCAGGCCCAGGCGCTTCCGAAGGTTTCCAAAGTTTTCCAGAGAACGTCTGTGCTTTTCCAAACTTCAAAAAGCGCTGTTTCCGGGTCATATACCCCAAAATTTGGTGATTTCCGAATAATTCTGAAGATTTCATTTTAGCCCTAATCATAACCTCTTACTGTCCAGAGTTGGGAGTAAGCAAAAGAGAAAAGATCACCCCATTGTGACCTGTTGGGTACCCCAGCGACTGAGATTGGCCACTGTCAGAGACAGGTGCTGGGCTTGACAGACCATTGGCCTGGTCCAGTATGGCACTACTTATGTTATTATTTTGATCTGTATTACCAACTGATGCAAAGTCAAGCAATCTCACAGACCTTTATCTTTCACACCAGCCCAGCAATTTGTGCTTGTTCAACCAGCAAGTTCATAAACGTCTGTCCCTTGATATCAGACCAGCAAGAGTGATGCACTGACACATCCCACTAGCCTCAGCACGGTCATCAGCCTGGGTGCTGGAGGTGGCGAGCCAAGCATTCACAAAAGCCAGTGCCTTGGCTTCATCCCAGCAAGCTAAAAGGGACATAGCAGGGAGGCTAGAATGAAGCTCCTCTTCCTCTGCATACATGCCTTCTCTGGGGACTGGATAAGCTCAGTTCCACAATTCTCTTCAACAGCTCATAAAATGAGGATTTGTTAAGCAGAAGATCCTATAGTGTAAGAAACAATATCATTGCATTTAATATTCTCTGTTAAAATCTATTCCCTGCTACCATATTTTATTAGGGTTAATTAATATTTGTACAGGACTGTGAAAAAGTAAAGCAATATTCAAGTGCTACATATTCCTTTACAGCCATATATTTTAGCTAGTGTTCCTAATTGCTGTTTTTAAATGCACAGTGAAAAGGGATGGGATGTAAATTGTGGAACATGAGGATGTTTATATTGTTCTCTTGAAACCAAACATGCAGCATTTTACTAGAGCAGATCTTTGACAGCAGTGGAGGATCAAAATATATGTCTGCACAGGAAAAAAAAAGTTTTCATATTAAAAGGCAAGGTTTTGAAATGCCTGTTTTGCTCTTGCCAGCACAGTGACATTTAATCTTTTCTAATTCTTTCTCCATCAGATAAAATTTCCTGGCAAAAAGGAATTTTTTTCATCTTTTAAATGTCAAAATTTCATTTATTTTTTGGCTTGCAAACATAGCTGGCCCGTTCTATCTAACTGTAGCGGGTTATGAAATCTCTCTAGGATTAATTACACTTTTTAATTAAATTAAAAGATTCCTCCTTACGTGACCTCCATATCAGTCCCAAATGCATGTTATCTCCTCAGATTCGTCTCACAGGACAGGAGTCTCCACATTTCAGAACTAGACAGCTTTCCTTTTCTTGTGCATGCCAAGAGACTGTTGGAGATTTAATTGCCATGTACTTTTGAATTACAACTGCAGGAACAGTTCTTTGTGCGATGAATATTCCATGATATTTAATCTTTATTGGGATGCCTATTGAACAGGAGGGAAATGACTCAAACACTGTATGCTCTTCCTTTGGTTTATTTAATGATGAATTAGGATGGTTTTGTTTTTAACATTTTTAACAAAAATGTGCATGTCCATATGCATTTCTTCTGTTTGAAAGGGCAAATTATATATGTATTTTAAATAATCATATAAATGTGTATGCATATAATACACACAGATGCAAACATGCATACAATACATGAAGAACCTTCTGAGAGGCTAAATGTTCATGGGTGGTAAGAAAAAGCTTACACAGATAAAAATAATTAATAGTCATTTCCACTGGGCATGAAATGAAATAAACCACAGTAGCATTGTAGAGTTAGCTTTCTGTTCAATAACACACAGCAGAAGTTTCTTCAAAACAGAACTTTACTAAGAGCTCAGAAGACATGCTTCCATACTGTACAGACTGCATGGGACAAGATGGAGAACAGAGAGAGAAGAAGAG
>QEPC01003457.1:2764894-2801515 GCA_003113815.1 Sphenodon punctatus
CCCATCTCCTTACGGGGGTGGGCCGCAGGGAGCACATGACACCAGTGCTCCGGGCTCTGCGCTGGCTGCCTATAAAGCACTGGGCCAGGTTCAAGGTGCTGGTTTTAACGTTTACAGCCCTTCACAGCCTGGGCCCTGCTTATCTGCGGGACCGCCTCACTCCCCATGTGCCCGTGTGACCCTTGAGATCATCCGTGGGAGCCTTTTTGGAGGTTCCCCGGGCGAGGCAGATGGCCACCGATGTTAGATCTTTTTCCATGACCACCCCTGTGCTGTGGAATTTGCTCCCGGAGGAGGTTCAGTTGGCTCCCACTCTCCTGCTGTTTCGGTGTGTATGTAAGATCTGGCTGTTCCGTCAGGCTTTTGGCGAGGGGTAGGGGGTTTCCCCACATTGAATTGTATTTTAAATTGTTTTAAATTGTTTAAATTGTTGTTTTTTTTAAATGTATTGAATGTTGTTCGCCGCCCTGGGCTGCCCTGTGGGCAGACGGGGCGGGATATAAATTTTAAATAAATAAATAAATATCATCTGTAGGACAAGATTGCAGATCTAGAAGTTCTTGTTCTTGTGAGTCTTTCAGGAAATGGTATTTTACATCAATGTGCTTGGTTCTGGGGTTGATTCTTTCTGTTTGCGCCAGTGCTATACATCCTTGGTTCTCTTCCAGGATTGGCGTGGGTCTGTCCAATTTTTGTCCCAGATCATTCAGAAGCTGTCGCAACTAGATAACTTCTTGGCTGGCGTGTGCCGCTGCCACGTACTCTGCCTCCATCAAGGAAAGTGTCACAGAGGCTTGTTTCCTATTGCACCAGCTGATGGGTCCTCCACCAAGCAAAAATAGGTACTCACTGGTGGATTTTCGGTCCGAATGGTCTCCAGCCCAATCTGCATCCACGTACCCTATCAGGTCTGACACGGACGGTGCTGGGAGCCGTAGCTTGAGGTGTACAGTCCCTTTCAGGTACCATAAGACCCTCTTCACTGCGTTCCAATCCCTTTGGGTTGGGGCTGAGACTTGTCTACACAGTATAACTATTGCCACCACAATGTCAGGCCTTGTGATTGTGGCAATGTACAAGAGCCTTCCTATCGCCTTTCTGTATTGCTTATTGTCTAGCAGAAATAAGCTCGGTTCTTTGATCTTCTTTGGGTAGCTGGTTTCCATAGGGGTATTTGCTGCCTTCGCACCCCCATGCCGAAACTTTATATCATCTCTTCTATTGCCTGTCTTTGGTTGAGAAGATAGCTTCCGTTATCTTCTCTTTCAATTTGTATTCCAAGGTAGTGCATTATGTTACCCAAGTCCTTAGTTTCAAAGTCCTGATTTAGAGCTCTCATTATTTTGCACTCATCCCCTTCTTGCTCAAAGCATACAATAAGGTCACCGACATAAATTAATATAAAAATTCACCTGCCCCTTAGCCTCGTTGTGTATAAGCAGGGATCTGCTTTGCTTCTGGTAAAATTTTCCCTCATGAGCACCTTGTTTATTTTAGTGTTCCATGATCTGGCGGCCTGCTTAAGCCCATGCATGCTTTTGTGCAGTTTGCATACAAGATCCGGCCTTTCAACGTCTGCAAACCCCGGTGGTTGGTCCATGTAAATATCTTCCTTCAACTCACCATTTAGGAAGGCTGTTTTCACGTCCGTATGCTTGACTTGCATTCCTCTTGCGGCAGCTATACTTAACAATGTTCTGATTGTAGCGTGCTTAACTACAGGTGCAAATGTTTCATTGTAGTCTTCTCTGTACTTCTGGGAGTACCCTTTCGCGACAAGTCAGGCCTTGTACCATTCAATATTTCCCTGCGCATTGTACTTTATTTTAAATGTCCATTTATAACCTTTAGTCTTTCTTCCTGCGGGCAGTGGAGTAGGTGTCCATGTCGCGTTGTCCTGCATGGACTTTACTTCTCCTTCAGCCGCTCTTACCCATTTTTCTGCTTCCCCTTCTGACATCTGAAATATGTCCTCCAGGATGCTGGCTCTGACAATTTACTCGTGCTGACTTTGTAGGACAGACGAATGGGGGGAATGCCTTTATTAGACCTCGTTGACTGCCTTGGCTCAGCATCAGCAGCTGGCTGTGTCTGTTCCTGCACTTCTGTTACCTTTGTGCCGATTTCGACCATTTGTTCAGATGATTGCTCACTTTCAGTGGTTTTGTCCGTGGTTGATTGTTTTCCTTCACCTGGACCTTGGAGAGTCATGACACTGTCACTTGCGTTTTCCACAAAGGTCACACTGTTACTAATGGTTATTCTGTCTGTGTGTGGATCCAGGATCCTGTAGCCTTTGGAATGCTCACTGTATCCTATGAGGATGCCTTCCACTGCTCTGTTTTTCAGCTTGGTACATTTCTCCTCTGGGATATATACGTAAGTCTTACTTCCAAATATTCTGATGTGGCCCACACTAGGTTTTTGACCATGCCACAGTTCGTATGGAGTTTTCCTCACTGTTCTAGAATACAGCCGATTTTGTAGGTAGGTAGCAGCAATTGCTGCTTCACCCCAGTATCTTTCTGATAGTCCAGAGTCTGTTAACATGCATCTAACCATTTCGGTTAGCGTTCTGTTTTTCCTTTCAGCTGTTCCATTCTGCTCGAGTGTATATGGCACTGTCTTTTGGTGCTCAATTCCATGGAGTCTCAGGAAGTCCTCTACTTCCTTTCCTGTGAACTCACCCCCATTGTCAGTCCGCAGTGTCTTTGGTCGGCGCTGGAACTTGTTGCTCATCATGGTCACATAGTCCTGAAGTTTGTCGAATACTTCATCTTTACTCTTCATGACATACGTGATCGTGTACCTTGAATAGTCGTCAATGAAAGTTACCATATACCAGGTTGCCTTCTGGCATGGGACCTTCATTGGGCCTCAGACCTCGCTGTGTACAAGATCAAGCGGTTTTGTGGCTCGATTTTGACTCTTCTTAGGAAGCGTAGCTCTCGTGGCTTTGATGCAACAGTTGTATTTCATGATCACAGGACACATTGATACCATAAGGTCTTTGGTCAACTGCTGTCTGTGCATTTCCTTGATGCTGTCTGGGTGTCTATGTCCCATGCATCTATACCACAGATGGATGTAGTCATTGTGTGGCTTGTGTGCAGTGAACTTCGCCTGTTCTTTCGCTGTGCTCAGATGGTACAGGTACTCATCTGCAGTGGCTCTGGCCAGTACTTTTGTCCCACTTTGAATTGTGCATTCATTTTCCTGGAAACTGATGATGAGCCCCCTCGCTGCCAGACGCCTCACCGACAGGAGTCCCCCTTCTAAGTTGGGGACATAGAGCACATCTTTCATGGGTATGGTCAGTGGGCCTCCCTGTGACTGGTTGCAGAACAGGAATCCTTGTCCAAATTCCTTCCGCGTTGATGCTTCTCCCATCTGCAAGGTAGATCCTTTCTTTACTGCTCGGATCCAGTCCTGTGAATAAGCCTTTATCACTAGTTATGTGGCTCGTTGCGCCAGAGTCTACACACCAATTTTGGGATGAGCTGTCTTGCGCTGTTCTGAAGCACCCACTCCATTGTTGAGCGACTGTGTTGCTGTTTGTGACTTTGACCCTCTGCTTTAGGTGTTCGTGGAGACAGTTTCTACTGTTCTGCTTTCCATATATAGCAGTCTTTCTTTAAATGTCCCTCCTTTTTCCATCTGAAACATATTCTGGTTTCCCTCTTAGGAACTTTGTCTGCGGTTTTCAGTGCAGTCTCATTACCTTGCTTTAGATCATTCTGCAGGTTCTCCTTTCTGCGCTGGAATTCATCCGCAAGTTTACCGTTAACAAATTCCAGCTTCAGTTCAGCATCTGGCCTTGTCTCCAGGGCATTGATGAGGGCACTGTAAGATTCAGGCAGGCTGCAAAGGAGTAGAGTTATCACACAGCTGTCCTTTATATCTTCTCCAATGCCACACAGCTCTGCCACTACTTCCAATATGGCATTTATATGCTCCTGCATTTCACTTTCTTTGCCAAGCCTCATTTTGTATAGTTTCCTCAGCAGAAACAGTGTGCTATTCAGGCTAGTTCTCTCATGCAAGTTTTACAATGAAATCCACATGCCTCTTGCTGTGGTCTCACTTCTTATATGGATTAGTTGGTCATCTTCAACCAAATAAACTTATTGTAGCCTTTGCTAACCCTGTCCTTTTTATCCCATTCCTTGTGATTTGCTGCTGGTCTGTTCGTGGTACTCACCTCCCATAGATCATATTTAGACAGCAGCATTTCCACTTCAAAATTCCACAGTTGGTAGTTTACATAGTTCAGCTTTCCTACTGAAAGTGTGAGCTCTGAACTGCTTGCCATACTTGCTTCCCTCCCTTTCCCCTTCTGGGATTTAGGCCTTCTTTCTCACAGTCAGTAGGCCTCTGTGTCTGGGAGTTTTCTTTCACAATCTGCACTCCTTCTGGGCTGCTTCTAGTCTTCAAAATTGCCTTAAAGATGTCCTGGGCCCTTAACTTGTTGTAGAGTTAGCTTTCTGTTGAATAACACACAGCAGACATTTCTTCAAAACAGAACTTTACTAAGAGCTCAGAAGACATGCTTCCATACTGTACAGACTCCATGGGACAAGATGGAGGACAGAGAGAGGAGAAGAGAGGAGACAAGGAGAAAAAAACCCTGTTTCATCCCCTGACCCTCCTCCTACTGGACAAGCCCCATATTAAGCTTGCAGGGCTTGTTGGATTGTTGCACAATCCAACAAGTAGCATACTAATACAGAGCACTACAAACAAGGCAGGTGAAAAGAAGGCAAATATTAAGAATTAATCATCTTCTCTGGTGGAGGCTAACTTAAAAAGAAAATAAAGCTCCAAAACTCTACCTGACATAGTCTGATTAAAATGCAAAGCACATGGTAGAAAATGAAAGCCATGAACAACATAATGTGGTCCTTCCATGGAAGCATGTTTGCAATGCAATTCTAGATAATGTCACTTTCTCTTTTTATGAGCAGTTGGAGAAGCAGCATCATTTTCTTCTGAATCGGTCACAAAACACTAGGGGACAGAAATGAAACAGTTGCACATCGATGCAATGAAAGATAGATTCCTGCCAAGGAAGCAGCAAGTTTCCAGACTTCAGCACTGCTTTGTTTTAGATAAATACATTCTCTTTCTCTCTCTCTCTCTCACACACACCTCTCTCTATAGGTCTATATACAGGGATGAGTCAATGTTCTCGTTTTCATTTTCATCTTGATTCATCTTCCTTTGTTTCAGTTTTGGGCCAGCATAACTTTGCCTAATTTCCACAAAATAAATAAATAGAAGATGAACATATGAGGATGAGCAATAGCATCTGAGATGCAGGCATCCACCTACAATGCCCACCACAGCATTATTCCAGAGAAGTTATAGAACAAATTCATTGGCATCTGCAACACAGGCTCATTATTATTTTTCAATAGGGTAGTACAATGGGAACAAGAAGAGATGTTTCCCATCCCAGTGGTCTGGTCATCCTGTAGTCTTCCCCAACGCAGACCCCAAGTAATAGACAACCCCCATTCCCAGGGCCCAGCATCACAGCAGCTGCCAATTTTCTTTTGCAAGAGGAAGGATGGCCAGGTGGCAATGATGAGTTGGTTGGTACTTCAGAGACCCAGGCTCTATTCCATGTCCTGGAGAAACTAACTCTGTGACTTTCGACAGGTCACTCTCTCTGTTCCCCCTGTATAAAATTAGAGTAATAGCACTTCCCTAATTCACCAGGAAGTTGTTAGGATGAGATGAAACACTGCAAGGCATTTAGATATTCCACTAATGGGGGTTCTATAACTATCCACACCGATACATGAGTGAGATCTGTCTACCAAAGGTCTCCATCTACACATGAAACAAAGTCATATGATACGGTCTTCAAGTTTAAACCTCAGGATTCAGCTCAAAACCACTGAGGTGAAGAATGTGACAATCTATCTTCATATAAGTGCATGCAAACTGTTAGCATACCCCTTGCGACAGAAATATTTTTTCTTCAGACTGGGATGGATATCTTAACACTATACCTAAGTTACTATAAATAAAAATTGCGTAAATTTAGTAGTCTAACAATTTAAAATGAGAATCTTCCTGATGGAACTGCTACAGCAGAACATCAGGACAGGAAAAAAGTTGGTTTCCTTGGGACAATGAAGCTTTCCCACCATTCACGGAACTGTACAGTATAATACAATAGCCTCAACAAAATAGAAGTACTTCAGATGACAGTGAGAATCATGAGGGCTAAAAGGTGACAAGGCTAAGTACTATACTAACAAATGGTATCAAGGGAAATGAAAATTATAGTAGAATACTGGTTACCAGTATTGACAAACAATGGCAGTATTTATGGAAAACTGCTGGAGGTATTTATAGTTGAATGCAGGAGGCACAGAAGGGTCTTCCCAATTTTACTAAGTTGGGAGGTTATTCTTAGCGTCTCCCCTCCCTTTAAATGACTTTTAAAATGCATCTTAGCATTACCTCCTGTAGGCGAGAGATAATTCTGGTTTTCAGTAAATTATTCAGTAATCTGGACTACTGCAACGTGCTTTCTACATGGGGCTACCCTTGGTGACGGTCCAAAGGTTACAGCTGATGCAGAATACAGCAGCCTGACTCCTTACGGGGTCGGGTCACCGGGAGCACATTACACCGGTGCTCCGTCTTCTGCACTGACTTCCTATTTTTTTCCAGGCTCAATTCAAGGTGTTGGTTCTTGCCTTTAAAGCCCTGCACAGCCTGGGTCCGACCTATCTGCTGGATCGCCTCACTCCCCAGGTCCTGGATCGACCCCTGCGGTCTGCTGGGGGCACCTTCCTGGAGGTCCCCTGTGTCAATTAGGGGGCCATTATGGAGAGGGCATTCTCGGTGGCTGCACCAGGGCTATTTAACTCCATCACGGAGGCCCCAAACCTGTTGACTTTTTGTCGCTTGTGTAAGACCTGTCTGTTCCACCAGGCCTTTGGGACAGGTGAGGGTGGTTATGCCGGGGGGTGGGGGGAGTGAGTTATGGGATGGTTTGTGTTTTGTTATATTTTTAAGTTGGGTGGGAATGTCGTTTCATATTTATATGATTTTCTTGTGATGATGTTGTTTTATTTATATGATTTTCTTGTAAGTCACCCCGAGCTGCCTGTGGTGGAGTTGGGTGGGGTATTAAATTGTTAAAATAAAAACAAATAAATAAATGCATAAATAAATTTCATTTTAAAGCTTACTCATAACTTTTTCAGTCTTCCTCAGACTATTAAACCCTGCATACCCGACATGGAACCTGTAATGTTACAATGGCCCTTTTTCTGTCATTCCACAGAACTGAGGTTTTATTTTTATCTGACGAGCACTGGTGCAAGAGAGTGACAACTATGCTTTATGACTCAGTTACCAGTTGTATTTTGGCTGAAGTGGGACCGCATTCCTCCTGTATGCACTTCTAATGCACAGTAGCTTGGGCCCCTAGCCCCTATAAGTTTCATGTGAGGGACCACTACTCGCAACTGTTACCCACAACTGTCATGGTGGGGCACAGAAAGAGATGCATTCAGTGGAAAACATGAGTCAATGTCAGTAAATGAAACCCATGACAGGCGGGTGGGGAATGCATGAGGAACTCCACATATTTTAACACGAAGAATTCATGTGCTGTGGGAGTTCTTTTTTTATTTAAAAACACCACATGTTTTTCATACCTTAGTGATTCACTTTCCCAAGGAAAAGGAAGATGGCAGGTGGTCCAAATGTACATTACCTACATTGAGCATGTTGCAACATAATCTACTGATTATACTTCTTAAATTACAAATGTGTCACAAGCCATTTCCCTACAATTAAACAATATACTTTTTTTCATAAAAAGAAAACTTGAAAAACAGAATCAGACACGTGCACCTAAAGCATCCCCTCACATGAGCCACTTGTGAACCGTGGATTTTAGATCCCACAGGAGCTCAAAGCCTCTTTGTAATTCAACTACTTGAGAAGGACTTGATACAGACTTCCCTAGCGGGTTACAGAGATTTTTGCTAGAAGAAAGTAGCATTCTTAATGATATGGCTCAATGACTAAGCTTTAAGTCTACTGTGTTACATTTGTGGAATCTGTTCTTCACTCTGGCCTTGTGTAATCTCTTTTCAATTGTTGGGGGGTTATACTGTTATCCTAAGGACTCTCCCCACCAGGAAGAGAAGGAGGTGGCTTTGAGTTTTAAAAATTCGTTGTTTAAAAAAAGGCACGCTCTAGATCTGAGGTGGGAACTGGCAGCTCACGAGCCACATGCCGTTCTTGGGCACCTGTACTGACTGTTGCCAAAAGTGACTACCTGGGGAATGTTCATGTGGCTTCCTCAGAAGCCAATTCACCATTCTGGCCACTTGAGCCACATGGGGCTGTGGGAGCAGGGGGAGCATGCCGTATGCCATTGTTGATGAAGCCGAAACCCACCAGATCACTTGGCAGCTAGAGCTTTGAAGTGGAGGTAGAGGGAAAGAGCAGATTTGGAGGTAGCCATGCTGCCCTGTCCCCAGGATCAGGAGCGACTCACATAGTGCACCTTGCAGCTCTCGGTGATATACAAATTTTGGCATGCAGCTCTTGGGCTTGGGAACTTTGCCCAACCCGGGTTTTTTCTTGTGGAAATGTGCTTGTTTGCGGTGCTGGGATCTGTCCTAGGCTTGAGGGTTGGTCAGAACGTGCTGCGACCATAAATAAAAGCCCTAAGGTTCAGTAGAGACTAGCTGCAATGGAAGCCCATCTGACTGCTGCTGCTGCTGCTGTCAGTGCTGCAGCTATACCCATTCACTGATGAGTTATTCAAGCCCAGCTACTCTAACATCTTCTGCACCACAAGGAAGTTTTGCTGCTGTTGCAGCTGCTGCCAGAAGGAGAATGAAGAGGGTGGTGACAATGAACAGGCATTAAGTTCGTACCATGTTATAGACTGCTTCATGGGTTTCCTCAGGAGTTCCCTAGATACGTTCCAGGAGGCAAATCTAGGTTGACTCTGGCAAAACCCATGCTTGGACTGCCCAGATGTCATGCTTGCTCCCAGGTTAGGCGGCTGGAATAGTGAAACGCACTACGTGTAGACTCATCCTATCAGTGGAAGTGAGATTTGAGTTCATTGTCTCTTTCATGGATCAAGAAGCAACACTCCTGCAGGCTAAAGAGGGGTTTGGATACACCTTCCTCTTCCTCCCACTAGGGGATGGGTAGCCCTACTAAAGTCTTGGACTTGGTGCCTGGCACTGCCATGGAAACTGGAGGCTTTAACTAAGCATGCTTAGCTGCAGTAAAAGAGAGAAGCTAAAATTAACAAATTCTCTACCACACCTCTACGTATGATACTGTAAAAATAAGATCCATAATAGGGACAGTAACTTTTTTTAAATAAAAGTTACAGTATCTTGCATCTCATGCACAATGCATTCATCTAATAGCCTGCTATGCAAGCTTGAAGGAGCGTCTCTGCTACATAAAAGGTGTTGAAAAATGTGAGGGTGGGATAGGATACAATGAATTGTATAATGAAGACTCCATATTATTATTTTTTTTAAAAAGATAATTGTCAAAGAAACCCAACCTGGATATTAGTAATAATAGGGTTATGGGGAAGAAACGTCTACTGAAGAGTTCATGCACACATCTTTCTCATACATTCTAAGCGGCACAGTTTGCCTATTTCTAAAGCAAGACCTATTTATAGGGCTACTATTACTGTAAAAAATTACCCCTTTCCATCTCCTAAAACATAAGAGTTTGAAGGGGCCTATTCTCACTTTAATGCGCTCATGAAATTTCACCCAGAAGCAGCGTTCAACCATAACAAAGCCAAATTACTGAAGTTCTCATTACATTCAAGCTGATACAAAGTCACAGTTGATATATGAGTCAGTCACTCTCAGCATTGATTTGCAGGGCCCTCAATGTCTCTCAGGAGGACTGTACCTTAAAGCATTTCTCTCTTGCTGCCATTCATCACAAATCAAATTGTCACAAGTTATTTATATCTCTTTTTCAGGTTGAAAAAAATATTCAACAATATAAATCTTTAAGTTTTACTTATATGTCCTTCTATTTTCCTTTTAAAAAAAATAAATTGCAGAAGGTAAATGAAGAGAAAGGCAGCAGAGCCAGATATAGCTTCATAAATCAAAATGCTGTCATAACAAGGATTTTTAAAAACACAGATCTCCTTCTGAGTCATACCAGTTCATAGCCACTCAAGGAGCCTTGCCTGATATTAATGCTACAAAATCAAATGGATTTCTAGCTCTTATCAACATTATATTGTTGGCTTAGCAGCAAAAAAGCAACACAAACTGCAAAGGCTTAGATTATTTTTCATTTTGGAATCACTGGGTGGTCAATTACAAAGGATAAAAATGAGGAAAGGAAAAAATATTTTAAAAAACTAACTAGTTTTAAAATCTCGGTTTTAGAATGTAGCTAGAAAATAAGCTATCTGTACTGGGGACTTTGAAGAGAATTGGAAATATGAAGAATAGAAATACAAGAAGTGTAACAGGGTCACAGAGATAGGCACCTCACTTGAGTAGAAATATCAGCACCCACAGCCTTTCATAGGGAGCCAGGTATATTGCAAATATGCAAATAGCAGAAGAGAAAGAATATGGATAGTTCCAAAATGTCCATGCAGTGCAACAAGTATAGGGTAGAGGGCACAAAGAAGTTCCAGAAGATGTGAGCTGCAACATTCAAGGTCCATTCCATCCTGATTACCGAAGGAAAACTGGATTTTTTCCATAATGACACAAGATGGATTCTCAACATGTGGATGGTAGGCATATGCCTATATGCAAGGATGGTGGTGGAGGAAATAGAAGTCCCCAGATGGTCGTAAGTACCAAAATGGGGGGGTCCAGTCTGGAAATAATCAAGAACTTTGTGTTCCAGGATGTTTTGCATAACCTTGGGCAAGGGGTTGTTTCCATTAAATGCTTACCCCTAAGGTAATTTGTCTGAGACCATTCGAAGAGCTCAGGGAAGTCATCATCACCAGGCCTGTTGAGGAATCTTGTCCCCTACCGGTAGTTTGCCCTGGAGGCAGTGTTCATACAATGACTCCAGGAGATAAACCCTCAGCCATCTCCACAGAGCAGGCCTCCCTCATGGGTCATATTTCAGGTCGCTGTTGTTGCAAAAGGTTCCAGTTCTATGCCTCATGGGATATGCCCCCATCATCCCAATCACCTGCCACATAAATAGGGTATAGCTTCCTGGAAAAGAGTTGAGCTGCTTGTGGGTGGGTGGGGGTGGCCATGCAACAGCTATAAATAAAAGTTACTCACCAGGAATATTTTACCCTGATTTACTCTGAAGGCCAATTGCCTTTCTCTGCCATATTGCCAAGAAATATGCCATGCATCTACCCTGTGCCTGAGTTTCTCATCTGTAAAAGGGGGGATACTTCCCAACATCATTGGGGTGCTGTGAGAATAATATATTTTTTTTTGTAAAGGATGCAAATCTCTCAGATACCAGAGCAATGGGAATCATATACGCACCTAGAGACACAGCATGGACAATATTTCTAGCGAGAAGAATGGGGAAGAATAGTGGTGAAGCTGATGAAGTTTTTAATACAAGGATCTACAAATTCAATACTCAGTCACCCCTATTCTAATACACACAACAGAGGCAGCACAATAGACCTATAATCCCATGGTTCCAGCCATCACTTAATTTTTATTTATTTTCTCTTTTGTGAACAAAAGAGGTGCTGGGGTTCAAGCCTGTCCCAGAATTCCCATCCCTTGACCCCTATAGGTGTTCAGAGAGGCAGGGAGCAGATGGTGCTGCTCTGCCAGGCCTTACGAACCCACCATTCCCTACTTCGCCAGTCCTTGCTCATGGCTACATTCACAAAAGCCTTAACCCTGTCAGGAGAAAGAACGGGACTCACGCTGGTGCTTCTGCGTGTGGGTGGAGAGGAGGCTGATCCTGTCACCTATCAGTTGCTCAGTGACAGGGCTGTTTTGCAGAAGCGGCAGAACCAGCCTTAATCCCCCTCAAACTCTATCCAGCTGTGGGTAGGGTCTGACAGAGAAACAACAGTGACAGGAGGAGATTTAAGTTGTGCTCTGGCCCAAATCAAGCCCTGGTTCTGTCCCAGAAGCAAAGTTGCACCAAATGTTTTCATTCTTTTTTCACTCATGTTTTGATAGGGGGGAAAGGTTTTAATGCAAGGGCAAACTGAAAAGAAAAGGCTGGATTTCGCAGTTCTAGAGCCTCTGAAAGACTAACAATTCAGAGAACAAAGAATAAATTACAAACTGTTTCAAAAGCACAGGGAGTCAAGCATAAGAATTCCTATGAAAACTTAGTGTCATAAAATTCAACATCTTATAAAAATGTTTCCCATGTCACGTAAACTCTATTTGACTGATGAAATCGCATTACTATTAAAAAAACTAGTGCATGTGAGTTCACAAGAGTAATCAGCCTCTTGGTAAGACCTTTTATTTGCCAGCAATTGCATCAGCTGTATTCTTCCTAGAGAGAGTTTTAAGAAGGGCCAACTCTTCTGGGAGATAACAGAGCTGGGAATTCATCATGTTTACCAAGCCTGTGTGTACCTGCCGGTTGTCTTTACTGGGTAATCAGGTTTAATATGCCACATCAAAGGAATAATGTGTGGAGCCAAGCAACTGCTGGAAAATTACTAAGGAAGGAAAAGTTGGCGTTATTCCTTTCATTTGCGCACAAGGCCTCATGATAAAAAGACAGACTAAGCTTGAATCAATACAGATTCTTGACAAACTTTATAATTACAGTTTATGTGATGGGGGCTATAACAGCAAAGGACTAAACCCCAATATCAAGGTTTGACATGTCCGGTTTTCAAAAGAATGCACGAGCTGCCTGGCTGGGCGACTTTCGGTGCGGGGAGGCACGTCTGAACTCCACCCTTGCGCGGTTGCTGAAAGCAGACTTTGAAGTTTGCAAAGATAGGACGCATGTCTAAAAATGGGCCTAGATAACAAGGAAATACCCTGTCACACCTCCAGTGTACTATTGCTTATGTAAATCCTTCTCCGAGTGAACTTTGAGTCGTTTGCCCTTGGGTGATTGTTGGGAGCTGGACATCCTTCACCTTGGTACTACTAACTGGTCAATGCTCTATGGAGAAAGGGGATAACTAACGGAAAATGTATAACTTCAGTTATTGCTGATACACATTATGATGCACCAAAAATGGGTAAAACAAGAATTTGGCAGACAACCTTATTGCTCTTTAACAAAACTAAACGTAAAAGGTAGGACAGCTACGCTGATGCATTTGGGTTGCTCTGGCATCACCAAGATCTGTAGTGAGCAGGGGCCATACCACAGGGGAAAGATCCCTTCCCCTACAACATGTGCAGCATGTGGTAGGATTGTCCTCCTGTGTGATACAGAGGGGTGGGATGAGGCAGAGCTCAGGAACCCACTGTGCAGCTTGGAATGTGATGGAAGACAGAGCTTTAGTCCCTGTACCCAGGGGGAGGGGCACAGACTGCAGGTCACCTGAAGTCAACAGCAAAATGCCCAATGAGTTAGATGGGATGAGAATTAGACACAAAGTATCTGTGGCTCTTCTTCCTCTTAAGCAGCAACATTGTTCAGGGACCAGTTCAAAGTTTCCCTCCTTATATTTAAAATATCTCAAGGCTGCCTCCAGACAATAATTGTCCTCTTACTTCCATTCCACTCCTTAATGCCAGCATCCCCTTCACTGATTCGCACCAAAAATGGTGTAAGGACCTTTTTCCTCAGAAGCTCCTGTATATTCAAATCTCAGTTGAAAACCAGGTTTTCTAATCTCCCTTGATTTTCATAAATTTGATTGTATGATTGACCAGGCAAGCCTGGACCTCAGGTGGGGTTTTTTTTGTTTTGTTTTTTAAATCTGATTATATGGTTAAGTTTCTAAAATGTGAGGATATTTTTAAATGGATTGGGGTAACCAGTAAAAGAAAGCATAGTCCACAGATGACGCTCATTTTGTGGATTTCTCCTTTCCTATGGGTAGGAAGTTTTCAGATTGAAAATATCCTTTTAGAGTTTTACCTAATTTTACTCAAAATAAGCAACTGCCTGTAGGGAAAGGCCAAAAGTTTCTGGGTAGACAGTTTGAACAAAGTTGCAGTGTTCTGCAAACTGCTGGCTGCAATTCCAAATCCAGAGAAGCAACAAGAGAAACTGTTCCATTAAAGATGAAATATCCTGTTTATTTTAAAATATACTGGAGGCAGTAGGGACTGTTGACCATGGCTTATTCTTAAACTGCTTGTTTTGGGGTGAAATTGCATTTTTAAAAATCATTACAAAACGTTCTATTGCAGCTATCCCAATCTTGTGCTGATAAAACCAGTATAACCAAGCCACACCATCATGAATTCCAATAGACAGATCTATTTATATGCATATAAAAATGGCTTTATCAATATATGCACACATATATTCTTATCTCACTTTTCTCGCTCTCTGTTTATATGAACCGTACAAGACGGTTTTGTAATGATTTTTAAAAATGCAATTTCACCCCAAAACAAGTTGCTGTTGGTATACTGTGCATCGACCTGTACAGCAGCATCCCTGCATACTCTAGCTGAGCTGGTGTCAGAGGTAGTCTTGCAGTCCCCAAGGACAATGGTCCTGGGGGACTTCAACGTTCTTGCCAACACCAGTCACAAGGGTGGGGACAGAGCGTGAGTTCATGGCTGCCATGACAACCATGGGACTGTCTCAGGTGGTTGTTGGCCTGACACACGATGAAAGACATACCCTAGACCTGATTTTTTGCACCGGCTTTGAGACCGGGGGTGGGGGTGGTGTATGTTGGTTGGAGAGGTATCGGCGGTGCCCTCATCATGGACGGATCATTACCTCCTTCAGGTCAATCTCCTGGTGCATGTCTGCCCCCGGAGAGGTGCAGAACCAGTTCTGTTGGTTCGCCCCTGGAGACTTATGGAACCAGGGAGGTTCCGGAATGCTCTTGGGGAGATACCCTCTGATGTCAACAACCATTCACTAGATGACCTCACGGCTCTCTAGAATATTCTGCTGACAGAGGCCATCGATCGAATGAATCCTAGGGGTCTGCTCCCTGAGCACCAGCAATGGAGGTCCCCCTGGTTTAACAGAGGACCTGCGGCAGCTGAAGCATGAAGGACGGTGGTTGGAGCGACAGTGGTGCCCACCAACTGCAGAATAGAGTTAGTTTATGAACCTATGCCATGGCTGTACGGACAGCAAAGCCTGTTCAACTGTGTGGTTCTTTGCTGCTTTCATAGGATGAAAACAGACATGACGCTAACCACCCTTGGTGGTCATTTATGCATGTTTCAGGGCTGCACAGGGCACCAATACAGCCCTGTAACTTGCATAAATAACCACCAAGGGTGGTTAAAGCGTGGCTAGCATCATGTCTGTTTTCACCCATAGTGTCCACAAAGTCACATCCAGCTGAGCTTTTCCAGGTGGTGAGGGGGCTGGTCAGTCCGATCACCCTCCACCTGGAACTTGAATTTTGCCGTGCTCGCTGTGACATGTTTGTCGACTTTTTTGTAGATAAAAATCACTCAAATCCACCACAACTTCAACACTGTGTTTGAAGCAATGGGAGAACCAAAGGTAATAGAAGCACTGTCTTGTCCTGTTTTATGGGATCAGTTTCAGTGGGTGTTGCCCACCGATGTGGATGATGTCCTTAGGGCAGTTAGAGCCAACTCTAGTGAACTGGACCCATGGCCGTACTGCCTGGTTAAGGCCAGCCAGGAGACGCTGGGGTCATTGCTGGCAGGGGTGGGCAATGTCTCTCTGCGGGAAGGCAGAGTGCCAGGATGCCTCAAGGAGGCAGTGATACAGCCTCTACACAAGAAACCATTGCTTGACATTGACTCCCTTGCCAGCTATCAGCCAGTCTCTTAACAGTCCCTTTTTAGGGAAGGTTATTGAATGCTTAGTGGCTCAGCAGCTTCAGAGGCATTTTAACCATATCAGTTTTCTGGATCCCTCGGAGTCCAGCTTTCGTCTGGGTTTTGGCACCGAGACTGCGCTTGGGGCCTTGGTAGATGACCTTTGCCTTGAACTGGACTGGGGTCAACCCTGTTGATCCTGTTAGATCTCTTGGCTGTATTCGATAACGTTGAACACAATAGGTTGGTGACCCGCTTGTGGAACCAAGTTGGGCTGGGCAGATGGTTCTTGAATGGTTCCGTTCCTTCTTGGTCGGGAGAACTCAGCATGTGGTGTTGGGGGATTCGTCATCTCTCCGGGACCTCATGTGTAGAGTCCCACAAGGTTCTATTCTGTCCCCTCTCCTGTTCAACATGTACATGCAGCCTTTGGGTGTGGTTGTCAGATGGTTTGGTGTGTGGGGTCATCAGTATACTGATAACACCCAGCTTTACCTCTCATTTCAGCAGACCCAGGCCCGGCGGTCTCGGTGCTTACCGAGTGTCTGGCGGCTGTGGGGGACTGGATGCAGATGAGCCGTCTGAAGCTTAATCTCAATAAGACAGAGGTGATGCTGGTGGGGTGGGGTGGGGGGGCTGAGGAAGTGGTGGCATTTATCATTGACAGAGTCTGCCCTCCGTTGGTCCCTAAGGTCTGTAGTCTGGGGGTGCTCCTTGATTCGCAGCTCTGCCTGGACATCCAGGTGGCAGTTGTGGCAAGGAGCATGTTCCACCAACTATATCTGGCGCGACAGCTTCAACCATACATTTCAGACTCTGACCTGGCCACCGTCATCCACGCTTTCATCACCTCAAGACTGGACTATTACAACATGCTCTACATGGGGCTACCCATGGTGACAGTACGGAGACTGCAGCCTCACTGGGACAGGTCGCCGTGAGTACATTACACCAGTGCTCCATTCTTTGCACTGGCTGCCTATAGTCTTCTGGGCCCGATTCAAGGTTTTGGTGTTGACCTATAAAGCCCTACACGTCCTGCACCCTCCCTACCTGCCAGACCGCCTCACCCTCTGGGTCCTGGATCAGTCCCTGTTGTCGGCTGGGAGCGCCCATCTCGAGGTTCCCCAAGTATCTCCGAGGCGACAATGGAAAAGGTGTTCTCAGTGGCCACACCTCGGCTGTGGAATGCCCTCCTGGAGGTCTGCATGGCCCCAGACCTTCCCTCTTATTGAAGACACTGTAAAACCTGGGTGTTCCGCCAGGCTTTCAGCAAAGGATACGGGTGATTGCGGGGTGGGTGGGTCGCAAAGGGGGAAGTACAGAGCTTTAACTCCATCTATTGGGGGTTTTTTTGCGGGGGGAGTTACTGTGTTTTATATGGTAAAATGTATTCTGTTTATTTATTCTGTTTACTTTTATATTTATATATATATATTTACATTGTATTTGAATTGCTGTTGTAAAACACCCCGAGCTGCTTAGCAGGAGGGCTGCGTTAATAAATCAAATAAATCAATAAATATATGCAGAGAAAGAGAGAGGAAGAAAGGAAAATGTCTCTATGAAGATTGGTAAAAGATATAGCACACGTGCTAACACAGAGGTGTGTAACTTGTTCCCTCCCAGACAGGGCTGGCCTTAGAATTTGTGGGGCCTAGGGCAAAGACAAAATATGGGGCCCCTGATGGCCCCTTCCCTGTGGGGGCACTGTTCACCAAGCCAAGCCCTAAAAGTGGTGATGTTTGGGGCCCCTCTGGGAGGAAGTGGGGTTTCTACCGGGTAAAGACACGGATCATTGCAGGGTCCCTAGAAAGAGTGGGGCCCAGGGTGGTCACCCTGTGGTAAGCTGCTAACAGCTCCAAGGGCCATTTTGAAAGTTACAGTTATGTGAAGGGGAAAACGGTCACCTCAAAAACAAAGTCCTGAAATCACACCACAACTGCTGCGTTAACAAATGTTCATCTGGAGTTGCATGCTATTAATTAATCCCCCATGATCAAAACTGTTTTATTTTCATAACAAGTTAATTGAAAACTGTCAGTGCAGCTCTGATATAATTAAATGGCATTAGATCTTTATTCAAAAATAACATGCATTTGATAGCTGAGTGGCATTCTTTTTAATATCTACCTGTTCTTCAATCCTGTGGGGATTTCTCAAAACCACTGACTGCTTTAGAACCCCAATAGAAAATTGCACCTTTCAACCGGATTTTTGCTGTACTGCTTGAGATTTACAGAGAAATCACTTTCATTGAAGACTACACTTTGATGTCTCTGATATACCCAAAATCATTGAGCATGTTTGCAGAGACAGACAATTTGTATGGTATGTAGATATTGAGATACAGTCTAGAAATTCCAAGCAGAACACTTTATTAACATCACAAATAGAGTTAATGAACCCACTCAGCTCAAAAATACTGCAGCATTTGGCTTCTGTTTAATTCTGTTCCATTTATCTGCCAACATTTGACTTCCAAAATCAGTCAGTCTGGGCATTTTTTGTTCTTTAACCCAATAAACCTCACCTGTCCTAGAATCATAATGACAAAAGCAATTGCACTCTGGACCCACATTACTTAATGTCTGGATTAATACCAATTAGGGCCCAACTCCGACACAACCCTCCAAAATAAAATAAGTGAATGAGGAGAGGAAGCAGCATAGAAAACATAAGTTACAAGGCATTGTCAAGGATCATAGAGCCAGAAGGGATCATGAGGGTCATCAAGTTTATTGAAAGGGGGGAAAAGAAAAAAGGTGATGATATTGGACTGGATGGAGGGGCTTAGGTAAGTGCAAGAAGGAAGAGAGATTAATGCTTGTCTTCAAAAATTTCAGCCAGTTCAAATCTATTTCAGGTAAAAAGACACGCTGGAGTTAGGAAAATGTCTATAAATGCAAGTGTGAAAGCACAAATCATGCAACTCCAAAGTAAGATTCAGGGTGCTTTCCAACATGCATAAACACGCCCAATTTGCCTCCGTGAGAAACTCCAGGAGGCAAAATCAGGTGTGGGTTTTGTCACATGGGAAAATAAGATCATGCAGCTTTGGCAATGATCATGCGGGGGATGGCAAAGCTGGATTTTTCGGCTTTGCATCCCCTGCATGATCACCACCAAAGCCGTTCAGTTTTCCTTTTCCCACGTGACCAAAGCTGTTCCTGATTTGCCCCTCTCAGTTTCTCGTGGAGGCAAATTGAGCACGTTTATGTGCATTTATGCATGTTGGAAAGCACCCTCAGAAGTGATTAGGCCCACAGTTTTTAAGTAGCTATATTGGGAGATTTCTGATAGATGAAAGATCTTTAATCTAGCAGATAAAAAAGTAATGATATTCAGTGGATGGAAGCAGAGGCTAGACCAATTCATAGCAGCAATAACACATTTTTAACAGGGCATTTAATTATTGAAATGATTTACATAGGGAAGTGGAGAATTCTCCAATCAACAGAAGTAAGGGTGAACACCAAGGTGAAAGGTCTGCAGTAGCTCAGATTCTGGCTTTAATGTATTAATTGCTGGGTGATTCTTCCTGGCCTGTCAAAAGCCATGCTATAAAGGTAATAAATGTAGCTGTAGCGTCTCATTCTACAACAATAATGGCCTTGAAATTTAGTAATGTGAGGTTCCACGGGGCTTGAACCAAAGTCCACTGGCTCCAGGGGTATGGGAATTGCCCAGGCAGCCATCCAGGAAATAGTTCTTAAAATCAGTCCTACAACACTTGAGCATCACTAACCAACCCACCCACCAGCTCTGACTAGACAATCATTTCCCCTGCTCCAGCTGGCTGAGACGGTCTATATATTTTTGGGTCTTACCTTGTCTGTGCAACTACTCTTTCCCAGACTGTTGTTTTCTGGCTCCTTTTTGTGTGCCCCTAGTTCCTGCAACTTTGCTACAGACCTTCTGCCTCGCCTGCCCCAGCTTCCACAACCTACTTCCTTTCTAACACCATCTTCCTGTTCCCCATTCCTGCAACCTGAACCTAGACCCTTCACGTCACTTGCCCCAGACTCCAGTACCAGCTTTCTCTCCTCCCTCAGCATCATAGGCCTTACCTCCCCCACAAAAAAATGTTATGAATAAAGTCTAACATGAAACAGGCAGCAAGGAAAATAAAGACTAATTTTCCCTTTCAGGGTGGGGTTAATAATGCCTTTTTAGAAGAGATGTACATCTAAAGACATGAATGCTTCATATGACCAAGAGCTAACTTTTCCATCAGTATTTTGTGTGGTGGTTTTATGTAATTAATCTAGGTTACATAAAAGGTTCCGTTAACTGGCAATAGATGAGCCTCTGTTTTTCTTCCCAATCAACCCCAAACTCTGGGGATGAATAAATAAGGTAACAAAAGGAGAAAGTATCAGGAACAACATAAAATATATATATCTTGACAATCTTGTATGTCTTGGGGTAATTTCAGACGTGACAATACCACAGTCAACCACAGTGAACCACGGTCAATCCCACGGTGCGGCCAAGGAGCCGTGAACGTCTGATCAGCGGCATCCAGATGTTCGCCATGGTCAATTACCTGGAGGCACCAAAGCCAACCACGCTTCCAGATATCGGGACGAGACCATCCCCGGAAGCGTGGTGAAAGCGATTCCCACTGGGAAACCGCCAAAGTAACGACTGAACGCCAACCACCAGGCGGAATCATAACAAATGATCCTCAGCTGTGGCAAGAGCACGCAGTGTTGCTGCCAGGCAACTCGCAACACACAGACCGGGGAGGGAGATTTAAAGGGCACATGGCAGCAGGCGGGGAGAAGCAGGATAGGGGGCGGGGGGACCGAGGGGGCGGGGGAGCCAAGGAGCAGCAGCAGCAGTCGGAGCTGGCCGCCCTAGAGGGAACAACTGGCCAGGGAATGAAGGCACCCCGGAAATGGGCAAGGAGCGCGAGGGGGGTCCCGCACAGCAGCAGAGGGGCATGAAGGGGGGGTGCCCAGAGGGAGGGTGGCGGTAGGGCAGGTCTGGGAGAAGGGGGGGAAGGGCACAAAGGAGCACTGTATGGACAATAAACACGAGGTGTAGCTACAACCACAGCTATATTGTCTGCTTCATGGTAACATGAAGGGGGCAGGGGATCGGATCGGCTGCGGGCCGGAGACAGGTGGGACCTGCCGTGAGACAGCCGTGGGGGGGCCTCAGGGGGGCACAGGTGCCGAGACAGCTGGTGATGTGACCCGCCAGTGCGGATGGGGCGGGGACCTGGGGTGGCCTGTGGCCACCTAGAGGGGGCCCTGGGGCCGGCCCAGCACACTCAGGCCCCGAGCTCACTGGCTATATGCCTCGCAAGGGCAGCGCAGATCCGCTTGGCATAGCAACATTTCCGAGGGTTCTCCGCGTTCACATAGAGCGGCACGGGTTCTGGTGGCCGCTGGGGCATGGGGAACTCCAAGGCGGCCTCATCGGTCTTGCAGATGTTGTGCAGGTCACAGCAGGCACCGACCATGGGGGCCGAGGTCTCCACAGCAAAGTGCAGGTGACCGGCAAGGCACCTCCAGCGCTACTTGAGGGCACCAAAGGCCCTCTCGACCATGGTCCTCGAGGCACTTAAATGGGAGTTGAACAGTGCCTCCACAGGGGTCCTGGGGACCAGGTATGCCTTCATGAGCCAGCGGAGGAGCGGGTAGGCCGGGTCCCCCAGGATGCAAGGGGGCATTGGCACCACCTCAATCCTGGTCATCTCCATGACCGCAAAGTCTGCTCGGTACATGCAGGCATAGAGGAGTGAGATCACGAGGAGCCAGGTAATCGAGGCTGTGACCTGTGTGGTCGGTGAAAATGTCAGTGAAACGGCCCCGGTGGTCAACAACCGCCTGGAGCTGCAAGGAATGGTACCCATGCCTGTTGATGTACTCGCCAGCATCCCCGTTGGGAGGTGCAGAGAATCTCAATGTGGGTACAATCCATGGCGCCCAGACAGTGGAGGAAGCCACCGGCTTTGAAGCCAGCCACCAGAGTCTCCTGATCCACGAACTGGATCACTCGGTCCAGTAGCACGGCCTCCATGGCCTCACAGAAGTCTCGGAGGATGCCCGTGACGGTGCTCAATCCCACACCAAAGTGCTGCACCACAAACCGGCAGGAATCTGGTGTTGCCAGTGCCCAGACCGCGATTGCCACGCGCTGGACCAAGGGTATAGGGGGCACGCATGGGGGTGCATAGTGCTCCAGCCAGGGCACAACCAGCTCTGCAAGCAACAATAGGGACCGCCTGTCCATGCAGAAGTGTGCCTTCCACACTGCATCGTCCCACCGTGCCAGGGCCCCGGTCCACCATTCCTGTGCCTGGTGCGTTACCCAGAGCCGCCTTTGCGTGGGCATGATTAGCTGTACCGCGCTCCCCATGGCTGCCCGGTGCCAGTTGTGTCGGGCGGCTGCCTCTCGGAGGATAGGGGAGCAGTCGCAGGCGAGGCGCAGGGTCCATTGGTATGCCCCAGACGCCCACAGGGCCCTGAACCTGGCCTGGGAGTGTGTGCGTCTGTGTTGGGTGCGCCAGGCAGCCACAGAGATCATGGCAAGGCACCCCCTGATCTGGGCAGGCAAATGGAGCAGGTCAGTGGTGAGCCACTGGAGGCTTGTGTGCTGCCGGTACCACTCCGCGGTGAGGTCCAGGAATATGCAACATGCAGCCCTCTGGCCCGCGGTGGAGATTGCCCGTGGTGCGGTCCGGCACCCGGCACTCCTGTCCGTGTCGCGGGCCCGCCCCAGCTCCGTGCCCTACCCACGTACCTGTGGGGCAGACCCCAGCATGCCCTTATTGGCCGCCCTCAGCCGGCCTCTCTGCAGCCAGCTGGTTGGGGGCTGCTCAGCTGTGCTGGTGGGGCCTTCCCTGGGCTCCTCGTGCAGGTTGCACTAGCCTGCCGGCCAGTGTGTACCTACGGACAGTGCCCCTCCCCTGGGTGCACCTGCGCTCCCGTTCTGGGGGCTCATGCCCCGAATCTGCATGCGCCCATCACTGCAGTCTGCAGCTGATTGCCTGTTGTCATCACCTCCCTGCTATCAGTGCTTGCTGAACATTCTTTGCAGTCAGTTCCTGCAGCTGTGCTGGGTCCTCTCCCCACGCATCGCTTGCTAGCCATGCCTTGTTGGGGCCTGCGGCCTTATCATGTGTCCTTGGAGCTCCCCCACTTCCCTCCCCAGCCCACATGACATCGTGGGGCCACCTTTTCTTGCTGCTCAGACCCTCTGCCCGCTGGACCATGGCCGTCAGTGCTGCCCCTGGGCTCCCGCGCCCCAGATCACCTGGTGCCCCCCATAGCTGGACCTTCCGGGAGACCATAGCCCTATGTGACCTGTGGAATTCCCTGGCTGTACAACTGCTCATGTGCTGCCTGGATACCCTCTCTGGTGCCTATGCGAGTCTGAGCTCTGGGTTTCGCTACTTCGGCTATGAGGCGAGTGGTAGCACGTGTCGGCTCCATGCAGAGGTGCTTGGCCTCCGTCCCTTTCCTGATGGGTGCATTCCAAAGATGAGGTGCTCACATGTGGTGTGGTTCGTGGTGGAGACCGTATCTGCCCTCTCGGTCTGTGGCCTGGCCGGGTTCACAACCTGTCTGGAGGAGGGTGGCCCTGCCCTGGCCGTTTCCTTCTTCTGCTGCATCCACAGGGCCCATGGCTACCAGCAGTCGCATGCGGTGGCGTATTACCACCTGTTGGAGCTTGGGCACCTGCCATGGTCCCCTGCTGCTGACTATACCTTGTCGGGGCCCACTGGACCGGATCTGGCAGTGCTGGCCACTGTCTGGTCCCATCCTGATGTTCAGGTGGGGCTCGCCATGCTGGATCCATTTGAGGCCTACCACCTCATTGCCCACCACATGGCAGGGCTAGGCTACCGCCGGGGCATGCTACAGTGGCCCCGCTACGTGCATCTGGTGGGCCAACCGGTCCCAGCCCTCTTCATGACCCCGTGCAGCTGGCTGTGAGGCCCCCTGTGTCTTTGGTGTCATGGATGTCAGCCCCACCGTGTGCTCCCAGCACCTCCCTGCCGGCACGGGCACTGGCCGCTCGCTCCGCGCCATTCCAGCCTCGCAGCTGTTCTGGCTGGTTGTTATATATATATATATATATTTTATACAGTTTGGGTTTGGTTTCATTTCATATATGTTTTTATGCAACCTTTGTTATCCGCTCTGAGTCTTAAGGAAAGAGTGGGCTATACATTTTAAATTCTACATAAAAGCGGTTTGAACTCTGGTTATTTAAAAGCTCCTGGCTTAGAGCATGGACACTACTGGCAGGGCATTTGTTTTGTATGAGAGATTATTCACTGTGGAACTCAGTCCTTCCCTTGGCCCAGAGGCAAGACATTTTAACTTTCCATATGAACTGAAAAAGTAGATCCTAATCACGTATGCAAATCTGTAACAATGCTGAGGACTGCCTGCCCAGACTTATAAGACTGGAGCCAAATTGTGACACGGTGTGTTTCCCAAGGGGGGAGATCCATGCAGGAGCAGACACTGTTTAATTACTTACCAGGAAATGAGATAAGCAAACACTGTCTGTTTAAGAGATCAGATCATAACAGTCACTCGCTCTTAGGGGAATTAGTACACCACAGTGTCCTTTTATTTACACAGTTCCATATCATTCTCCACCATGCATAGTCTCGGGCCAGGCACCCAGCCTCTGGCCTTTACTTAGTCTTTATAGGAATCTCCACAGTCTCCATAGGGTACAGACTCATTACATACTCTCTGTAGTAATCTCCACAGGATACAGTCTCTAACCAATACTGGGAAACAGCCAGGGCCAGCCTTACCACCGGGCAACTGCCCTGGGCCCACTCTTTCTGAGGGCCCAGCAGTGGCATCTATTTTCCACTACTCCCTCTCAGTGGGGCACCAAACATGACCACCTTCAGGGCACCACAGAGGTGGCCCCCAAGGGGGTGGGGCCACCATATTCACCCTGGTCGCCGCAAATCCTAAGGCTGGCCCTGGAAACAGCCCTCCGGCAACCCCAACCCTATCTATACCCATTTGGGAACTCTCAATACTTCCGGCCCTCTTTGGTTATCCCTCAGCACTCAATCTCTCGGCTGTTCTTGCTTAACCCCACTCACTGGCTTGAGAACCATAGACAGAGATCCTGATGAGGTGGCTTATCTCAGGGAGCTGCTTCCTTCACCAGAGCCAGACCAGGCTCTGTCTGGTGCTCCTCTTCTTACGTGCCAGAAGTGGGCATGGCTGGCCCTCCGCTCTCTCAACTCTTAAAGGGTCACCAGCCTGTAGGGTTTCTGCCCTGTTACACAGAGGCTTTTCCATTTATTTTTTGTTGTTTTTTTATAGGAGTTTTTTTTGGATAGGAGGTAGTTTGTGAGATATATGGTGATTAGGATAGGGATAATTATATTTAACACCACCGAGGACAAGTATTCCTGTGGTTTTATGCAAACCTTTCAATTGTCTATTCCATACATCATTATTATTTTTTCAGTTTATTTTTGAATCTATAGTAAAAGCACATCGAACTTAGATAAATCTTAAAAGGGGACACTCCAGTATGCACATTCCTCACTGAAGGATCCTTATTTGAGTCAAAAGCAATAACTACATTTTGTTTTAATTGTGTGCAACTGTGCATAATTACATATTCAATTTCATCCATCTGACTCTGTGTACATGGATTTATAATAATGCAAGAAAACACCCAGACAATTTGATAATCAAGGAGAAGATCGAAAGATGATTTGGCTTATCTGCCAAGCGAGACCTAAGCATACATTTAGTCAGTCAAGTCACAAGAGACAGGCATAGAAGAGGGGGAGAGAGAGAGAGGAAAGAAAGGAGGGAAAGTATGACCAAGGTCAAAAATTGTCTGAGATTATAAACACAACTGAGATATATACTTCTTTACGTTATCTGTGTTAAGAAACGAAGACTTGCAGACAAATGGTCATGATCCACTAATTACTTAAGTCCAGAGCAGCCCCAAGTAATTGATTTGTAAATCACCGCTAAATGTTTCTAGTTAGCTTTTAGTGAAGATGACTGTATTTTTCACTGTCTGTTTTCCTGGTATACATATATATCTTTACATAGCTCTGTGATGAAAGTAGACTATTTCAATTGAACAGGAAAAGTGGCCAGCTAAATTATTTTGAAGGATATTATATGTTTCCAAGTGCTGCTTTCTTACACACCTTACTCCAAAACAGAAGCCATAAGAATCATGACTTTTTGTTATTCCACTGAATAGTTAACAGTATTGGTGGACAGTTAGGTGCATACCATTAAGATGACAACAAAAGAAATTGACTTCATGGCAAGTCCTGTTAAAAATTAAGTAGTGTTTTAAAGCAATGTTATGATGAAATGATAATTCATAGCACTTCTTTTTCCCTTATCAATAATTGAACTTGGGCTGCTTGCCCACATTACCATGCCAGGGGAAACTTACAAGAGGAAATCTCACGGCAAGGAAACTAAGGTGAAGCTTGTAATGTGGGTGCAGGGTTAAAAGTGTCATGTCTCACATTGTTTTCAATCACAAAAGGTAGGGCGCAAAATACCTTTTGTAACTGAAAACATGAGAAAACCCCTCCCAAGCTTCACGTTAGTTTCCCTGCCATGAGATTTCTTCCTGTAAATTTCCCCTGGCACGGTAATGCAAGCAAGGACTTGCCACAAATCTGAGCATCCCTAATTTATTGTCCAGATTATGAACATAATCCCTAAATGGGTTTACCGTTCAATCCTCCATGTCCAGGTACCAAAAAGAGCCAGCACCCAGAATTAGCAGGAAAGCCATGAACCTCTTTCCCAATAGTTTCTGCAGCTCTGGCACCTTATAAACGTTCTCCTTCACAATCAAGTTCATGAAATCCATCTCCAGACTCTAGAGAACTCCCAGATACCATGGGAAACATTTTTTTGTCCAAATCTAGATCTGGGAGGACAGCAAAGCAAGTATAGAATAAGGAAAGGTCTTAATATGGGAGGTAACACTGTACACACACATGCACACACCAAAATGGTTAACAGTAAGTAAGTGTCTTAAATTCTCTTGTGTACTCTGAAATTAGCAGTCACTCCCCAAAGATTTCTTTCCTGAGTTAATGCATGTTCAGTTTAGCGTTTAAAGTCATCTACAAGAGTTACTGTGGGTTTCATATATGGGCATAAGAAGGGCCATGTTCATGCATAAAAGGAGTCCAAGATTATTGCCAAAGCTGTGGGCTGGGAAATCAAGAAACCAGAGAGTAGGCTTTTATCATCTGAGTCCAGATTAGGCTAGATGGCTACTGAATTACCACATCAGAAATAAATTTCTAGCAAACACAACATTTTAGAAAGATTAGAGAATTTCAAAATAATTAAATATTCTAAAAAAGCCATTCGAAGAAAAATTATCTTCAAACTAACTAAAACAGAGTGTCAGGCCTATATAGTGTACTTACAAAGAAAAGTAGGAATAATATTGCCAATCTAGAATAGAAATAACTACGGGTATTTTCAGACGTTACGAGATCATGGTCAACCATGAGGAATGCCATGGCATGATCCCGGAACATCTGTTGGGGGGAATGAAAGTTCCCCCCCAGATGTTCACCCCTGTGAATCATGGGGGGGAATCACATTCACCACACAAATCCCAGTGGGACTGGCCCCGTTTGCGCGGTGAATGAGATACCCCCCACCCGTGATGAAGGGGACCATATCGTCTGTCCCCAGACCATGGCCCGGAATCCGCGGCGGGATTCCAGGCCGTGGTCAATGCGGGGGGGGGGGCGCCTGCCCGTCTCGAGGGCGGGCAGCCAGGGTAGCGTGGGGGGGCGGGGCTGTGCAGCCACACGTTGCGCCGCGCAGCCCCCCCCCCCCAGATTCTCTGCCGGGATTGGCCACCGTGTCTGTTCGCCGTTACGTGGTGGCCCTGGCGGGGAATCAGAGGAGTGATTCCGTGCTGGGGCAAATTGGCCCCGGCACGTCTGAAATCACCCTACGTTGTAGCATCAAAAGTCTTCCAAGGCATTATTTTAAAAGATACAATAAAGTTACCAGGATCTTTTATTCTGGTATTTGAAAAGGGAAAAGTCCTGCTTCAAGTAGCTTTTAAACACCAGAAAATTCATGTTTTATGCTTGTTTTGTTAAAATCGTGTCTTTTTAAAAGAAACTCTTTGGCTCTCTCTGTGACACAAGTGAATGTTGCTCTTTTTTTATATATATGTATGGGGAAAGCTGCAAAAGAAGGAGAAGGCTATTCAGAAACAGGAAGGCCAAGCTTGGGGACCTGGATGCATATATGTAAGCATTGCCACTCCTGTTCTTACAATTTTATAGGACTAAGAACAAATGGATAAGCATGGCTTTTTCTGGCTACCCCTCTGGGTGTGTTTGTGTCTGCACGTGCATGTGTACACTCTGTGTGAAGTAGTGCTGAAGTGAATAGCAAGTTCTGTCTTCATAAACATTATTTGCATTTTCAACTAGTATGAATATCAGAATGAATATTTGCACCAAAGAGAATATTCACATTTCCACTGCAGCCCATGGTTTCTTTTTTTTTTTCAGCCAGTTTTTTTTTTATATTCAGCTATTCAACCGAAGAAACAAAAAACAAAACAAAACCCCCCCTAAAACAAATGTTCAAAGAGTGGAGGCATAACTCATATTTTCCACCAACTTACCTGGACCCAAACTGAAGTGAGCCAATTCAACAAATACAATATTTGCCCTGAATGTTGGCTTAATGTCAGGTACCCGGGCCAGAGCACAGAGAGTCACACAGGATCAGGGCCACTCCAGGCACCTTAGGTGGGATCAGGCTCTCATTGTGGGTACATTGGTGCAGGATCAGGTCCATACAAAACATACAAAGGGGCAAGGGGCATAGGGACCATCACCAAGGACCAACACGGATGTGGGGGACATAAAGGCACAGTCCAAGGGCAGAGAGATCGCACTCCTTGCCAAGGGCAGGGGAACTGGATCTGCAAGGTCCAAGTCGGAATCAGAGGAACAGGGGATCAGGGACATGATGCAGATCAGACATAGGGTCCAAATCAGGCAGATGGGAATTTCAGGCATGGAATCCAGATCAGGCAGACAGGAATTCAGATACAGAGTGCAGAGCAGACTCAGGCATGGCTAGCAGATCCAATCCCATGTCCAAGAGGCAGGAGAACACCAAGAACCAGGGAGGAACAGGAACCATAGCAACCCAGCTTCCCACAGGGGATGGCCAGGCAAGCCAGCTTTATATCTAGACAGGCAGCCAACCAGGAAGCTGGGGTGTGTGAACCTGGGTCAGATCACATGCTCCAGGGGTGTGCGACCACACTGGCTAAAAGAACGCTCCTACCACTCGGCAAGCTCCAATTAGAGTACTGCAGTGGTGCCACAGGGCAAGCCACTGCCTTCATGAACCCCAGGGGCACTGGTTCAAGACCAGGTTCTTACACTTAAGCTTCAGTGTGAAGAAGGTTTGCAGCACCAGCAAACCCATGGTGATCAAGCCTGCACTGTTAAAGATAATCCGCACAGATGTGCTTGCTGCACAACCCGCCGCACACAACATATGCCTTGCCACTTCACCTCCTCACCACCCCAAAGCCGCCAGCATGGGATGTGTTCTATATTGCTGCTCCGACTTGTGTGAATGAGCCCATGGGCTTCCAATCCACGTATGTTTATTTACATGCTAAATGTCTTATTCTTTGTAAAGCGCCAGATACATCGCTTGAGCTATATAAATAAAATAATAATAATAATAATAATAATAATAATAATAATGCTTGACTTTATGCTCATGAATAGTACCACAACTAAAGCATATGTCTGCAGGAGAGTTCCAATACTGCAAATGGATCTACATGAATATCAAGCTCCTGCTTTGTAGTTCTTATGAAGTATCAAGGCGTAAATTCACTCTACCTCATCATACAAGGACCAATTCAAAGTGCATGAAGAACAGACAACTTTCATTAGAAAAATATAACATTTATATCATATGTTTCTGTAATGCTGGCTCTCAAAAGCTTACTAATTATCTTAAATACCTTACTCAATATTCTGTTTCATACAAGTTCTTGTACAGCCCTCAACAGCGTGTCAGAATGCCTTTCTCCAATACATTTAGCAACTATTTGTCATGTCCAGTTTATCTTCTCTCATCCTCCTCCAATGAGAAGACAGCTTATAGTGTGCAGTATTTTGGATGCTAGGATATGGAGTCTCTGTAGTTTTTCTTCTTATGAACATTCTGCTAAAAGAGTTTGTATTATCAAATAGAGAAGCGTGTCTTGCAAAATCTTACTGATTCTAGTACATCACCCCATTTTCCTTTCATTTTTGTAGCAAACATTTATCAAGTGGCTTCCTTGGACACTCTCTTTAGTACCTAAAGGAAATTCAATTTCAGTTCTCAAATGCACACAGGACACAATGAAAGGTAATGCAGTTTGCATTGTTCAAGGTGGAGAAGTGTGCAATATTTGTGGTATTCTAATTATTTCCAATTTTAAAAAGGGAAAAGAAAGTTGACTCAGTTTTGTGTGCTACCACTTTGACTACAAATAAAACTAAGTGGTAATACTGTTCTCGCCAAGAGTTCTCTGCATGTTTCCTGAATAGGCAGCAATAGCTTCAGGGGACCAGGCATGCATATATTCAAAGGTGTACTGAGGGAAAGAAGGAAGACAGAGGGTAGGAGGGACCAAACATCCCCACTCGTTACATTTGGGTCTACTTTAATCCATTTGAAAGTAAATAAGTTTGCTCTTCAGAGTGTTTATGAGCTACAAAAAAGATTCCCTTGGCCAGAGAGGATGATACATTTCACCAAAAATGGGGAAATCATCCCAATCTTCCTTTCAGTAGGATGGCAAACATTTACAAACAGGGACACTTCCTCCACAATCTCAAGAAAATTCAATTTCAGTTCTCAAATGCACAAAACACAAAAACCTAGATTTTCCAGAAGACCTCTGCACTCAACATCTCTCATCTGGACACTCAGTTAAGTGAACAGACTCGAAAAAATAAACACACAGCAGCTCCTATTGGGAATAATGGAAATAATCCCCCACTTCCATTTGAGTTCCCAACTGTGGGTGCAACATTTTTGTAAAAAATTGTTTTTGTCTAAACTAACGTGATTTCAGAGGTAAAATAGCCACAGAACGCCCCAATACTGCTCTATATTCTCTGGTGGTGTTTGCATCTAGGACAGAGAAACCTTGTTCACTTGCTTTTTAAAAGTCAAAACCCCCACAAAACTATACATACTGTATATTTCTATCCAAGCACAGAAAAAAACATTTAAGACAAAGCACATGGGAATTTAATTTGTCAGGAACTAAGTGAAACAAACAAAACATTCTCTTAAAACAAGAATAGGAAAAAAACCATGAAATCAATCCATTAGTGCAATTAAATCATGCTACAGCGATCCAGCTCAGCTTAGTTTATATCATTTTAACAGAACATTACAGGTGCCAGAACTTTGATGTGAATTAATTAATCTCACCGCATTCAAAGAGGTTGAGTGCTTGGAAATAGAACAAGAACAAACAAACAAAGTACAACAAAACAGTTTCTAGAAGGGATATTTAAATATTCTTTATATTATTCAGAACTCCTCTCCCCACAAATTGGGCTATGAGAGACAGAAGTGGGACTTCTTTAATAAAGGTAAAGTAACTTGAAAACGGTTTTTTGGAAGGGATTGTTTTTCATTATAAAAAAAAAAAAGCAAAGCAGCACATCATCTCCTCTGATGAAAGCCAAAAAGTCTGCCAGCTTTTAATATGCATGGTGATCTACTACATCCGGATTTCTAAACTTAATTCCATCCCTATAATTATCTAATAGCCATAACTAGCTTTGTTGACAAAACTGAACCCACACTAAAAATACCAATTGCAGTTCCTTATTCACCGATTTTCTAGCAATATAATGGGTACATAATTTATTGGATTTTCAACGTAACCATGACAGCTACTTTGCAGATGCAGTAAAGCATGGCTGATTTGTGCATGGTCTCCAGTTTACATCTTTCATCCCTGTCCAACTGTCCACAAAAATGATCAAATGTACTTTTCAAAAGCACTTCAGTGAGTGAAGAATTATGCCAGGTAGGAGCACTTTTGAAAATGCAACCCCTAGAATCCAAACTAGCTCCCAATGAAGTCAATGGCAAGGCTTCTATTAACTTCATCTTATGTGCTGGGGGAAAAAAAATGACATTACATGGCTCTTGGGGTGAATTTCTACCCCAGTCCTTTGGCATTTACATTGCTTGAATGTGCAAACTATCATATACGGCTCTTGTAAGACCACATCTGGAGTAATGTGTTCAGTTCTGGTTACCAATGTTTAAGAATGATGAACTTAAACTGGAACAAGTGCAAGGTAGAGCTACCAGGATGATTAAAGAGATGGAGGACTTACCCTATGAGATGGGGCTGAAGGAGCTTGGCTTATTTAACCTACCAAAAAGAAGGCTGTGGGGAGATATTATTACATTGTATAAATATATAAAGGGAGTTAAAGCTATAGAAGGGGAAGATTTGTTCAAACTAAGTGGGAGCGTGGGTACAAGAACGAATGGATACAAGCTGGAATAAGCTTCCAGGGGCAGCTGTGGTAGCCAAGGATCTGAATAGCTTCAAAATGGAGTTGGATAAGTTTATGGCATATATCTTGTGAGGAGGTTTTATTATTTGATGCTACAGGACAAAGTGGGTTGCTTTCCCCCTGCAGCAATACATGTTGGGTTTCTCAATACTATAATAATTATAGTATAATTATAGTTTCTCAATACTATAATAATTATACTATAAAATACTCAATACTATAATAATTAACATATAAAGCATTAAAAGAGGGCTAGCTGTATTAAATAATATAAATAATAAGTAAGGTGGGGGAGATAAAACCCCTCACCCTACCCTCCCACCCTGCCCAAAGGCCAGAGTATAAATTTATACCACGGGCCAGAGTATAAATTTATACCACAGGCCAGAGTATAAATCTCCCCCATGGTAAAACGCATTGGGGTAGATTTCTACCCGACAACTTTTTTGTTCACAAAAAAAATAAAATACGGATAATGGTAACCAACTTCCCTTTGGGGATATTGTGTACCTTTGTGTAGGTGACAGTGTCCAAAAAGGCAGAGTTGGGGAGCCATTAACTTGCAATGTTTTTGCAAGAGATGTGCACCAGAGGTAGGAAAATACCCCAAGACAGAAGATGAGGGTTTTCAAACAGATCCATAAAGTTTTGGCCTTCAAGGTCAGTAGGTGACGTAATGCCCATCCACTAGATCATCATCATCTTTTAGTAAATCCTTCCTTTCAACGTGCTGCTCAGGGTCTGGTCAAGCTAAATAGGAGCAAGTGGCGTAAAAAAAATCTCCCTCCCACTATGGCGAAAGCTTGGCATACCTAAATTGGGCTACATTTTTAATCAAAACAAGAATTAAGCTTTGCCTGCGTTCTGTAAGCAGTGGATAAACATGGCTTGTACTAAAATTATCAACAGACATTAATGGGTCTCAATATCCACAAGGCCCTCGTTGCTTACCATTCAACCACAAAAACAGTCTTGTCAGGATGCAACCATTCTACTTTCCTTTTACTGAGAGATTGAGTAAATGTTTGATAACATACTTACAAGCATGACTGAGGCACTTTTAGATGTTCATGATACTTGCAAAGTGGAACTATCTCCTGCATTCACAAGTATCCCTCAACATACACTCGAGTGCAATTTAGATGTCGTCCCCCCCCTCTCTCGAGCTTGGAAAAACAGTCACGTGGTACCCGTAAAGCCACATTTTCCCCATCCTCACTGCTGAGGGTCCTGGAGAGAAATAGCAATATTGGATATACCCTAAATATCATGTACAGAGCAGAGCTCTTCTCCAGCCACCTCTGTATGTGTTCAAAATGGTGATCAGAGCAACCATGCTCTTGTGTGATCTTGCACATGTTCAGTTTTGACTATCAATCCGCATCCTCAGTGCGCAAGTTTGCGAATGCGCGTTCTGGAACCCTCGATGTTGCGGGTTCCAGAAATCGGATTAAAACGTGGAAATTTCAACGTATCACAGAAGAGTTGTTTAAATGTGAAAAACTGTGTTTACTCACGGTTTTAACTGCCTGCATGCAGGAGTTTTGTCTTGTCTAAAAGCAGCCTCAGTGAATAAAGACAGAAGTTGGGGCTTCATAGCTGAACAATTATGTTACCTTTGTTTTCATTATTACTATTACTTTTGGAATAATTATTATGCAAGAACCAAAAATTACTCTTATCAAAGGATATGAAAGCACTTTTGATAGAATTTGCCAGTCAGCACAACACCACACCAAGGCAGGGATTATTACACCTTTTAACATACTGAGAAGCCAAGGTAAGTCGCAGAGAAGTCAAGCAGTCTGTTCAACAAGTTAATACACACCTCCCAACACATCAAGTGGCCAAAAAGGGACAAGCCCCCTCCCTTTCAGCCAATGAGTTTCACCTCACACACATCCCAAAATTCCAAGTGTGTTAAGCAGGACAGAAGCTCTCCCCACTTATCATTCCACTTAGGCCGCTTTTTGAAGATGCATTTTGGAAACCTCGATATCGGGGTTTCCAGAATACGTTTTTAAAGAGGCTGGAGGAGGCCGAATACACAGCCGATTCCTATGGCGGGCGGCCACTTCCGGTGCGTATAAATGCACCCCATGCGGCTTTTCCTCCTGGTGCGTTGAAGAACGTGCTTTCCAGGCGCGTCTAAAAGCAGCCTGTTTCGTGTCATTCCAGCATCTCTCCATTGTCCTCCAAAGTACATTTCCTGAGAGGTGACCAAGAAAGAGGTGCCTGAGGCTCAAACACCAGTCTTTTTGTCTCTTTTTCCTGAAAGAGGGACTTTTGATTCCTGGAAAAGGGACAGTAGGATTCAGCACCTAAAGAGGAACTGTCCCTGTCCTATACAAGGAATGTTGGGAGGTACGTTAATGCGTATTCTCCAACATTTTACAGAAAGAAATATGTACACTTCATGCCACCTCTAATTTTGCATAAATTTGCAATAGCCCACTGACTAACTTTGGGGCTGAGCTGGAAAAAAGGATGTCTGTATGAGAAGTTCTGCGTACACACATTTGTATGTACAGTACTGATGGTTCAAGTTGAAACCCAGCCTATTAAATACTCAGCATTCTCAAATGTGTGCACTGACTTGGGCTCTAAAGTTTTAAAGACATTCAGAGGATCCCAGGTGGAAGCAATGAAATAAATAAATCATAAATCATCAGCACAAAAAATAAATCATAAATTAGAACGAAAGGAACACAACTTAATTTCTACTTTTTAAATTTAAAAAGTTACCTATTTATAAAATGGTAAGAGGAAAGATGGAGACTCCCTTTTGCCTTGCATTTTCCTCCTGGCTGCTAGGTGTTCTCTCTTTTACTTACATGAAACGTTTCGTCTGCTGGTCTCCTTTGCTTGCAAAAATACTTTTTTGTTGCAGCCAGCACGCACTGTCATACAACACAGCATCACCTGATGGAACTGGTATTACATTATGAATAAAAGCAGCCATTTAGAATCAAGGAAAGATTTATTTACAATGGGCACTACAGTAATTTCTTGAGGAAAACAATGGCTTGATTACAAAATCATTTTATTGTAAGTGTTTTGGATTCCCTTTGGATGAAAGAACTATTATAAATGTAACTCATTTCTTTTACTGTATGCTCGATGCTAGTCTGCATACAAAAGGAGTTGCTGAAAACGTAAGTCTGTTAAAAAACTTGAAAATTCTAATAATTTTATCACTGGATTACACTGTAAATTCCAGGATCCTGGAATTCATTTTAGAAGGGATCTGTGTTAATCACACCAGCTATTCAACCTCTAGTATTCTCAAATCCTCCTAATACTTAATCAAAGGGATACTTTTTCCAGGTGAAATTAGGAACTCCTGTGAAGAAGCAACAAGAGTGACCTTTATTGGGGAAGGATTTTATACCAAGTATTTTTGAGACCCCAAACCCGTTATTTAACTTGTTAGCTAACTCACTGGATATTTCGTGCCAAGGACCAAAAATTAATACTTGGTCTCTTAGAAATATTTCAAATCATCAGTCAATGAGATTGCCTCAAATAGTTTAACCTACAAAATAAATCACTTCTGCAGTCCTACCAGAAAAGTGTCTGGTGTACAGATGAGTGAATTTGCTTTTGATGGAAAAGCTCATGAATGCAAAATATTTTATTAATAAAACCTGCATACAAGCCATCTTTGGGTATTTTCAGACGTTACGAGATCACGCTCAACCACACTGAACCACGCTCAATCCCGCGGCGGGGCCAAAGCGCCTGGAACATCTGTTCGGTGCACGCCAGATGTTCACCACGCTCAATACCCACATGGGGTCAATTTCAACCACGCTTCCCGGGCTAGCGGGGGGAATATCCCAGGAAGCGTGGTCAAAGAGATCCCCACCGGGAACCAACAAAAAGTAACGTCTGGACGCCAATTCCTGGGCGGAACCAAAGGAAACGAGCCCCAGCCGTGGACAATGTATGCAGCGTCGCTGCCGGGCAACCAGCAACAACACAGCCACCGGAGGAAGATTTAAAGGGAAATCAGCCGCAGGCACGCGTGGCAGGATGGAGCGAGGAGGGAGGCGGAAGAGAGCGGCGGGCGACAGAGCGACGGTGGAGGAGGAGGAGGTG
>QEPC01003457.1:2816776-2834660 GCA_003113815.1 Sphenodon punctatus
TTTTACCTACCATATTGATATTTTACTGTTGCTGTGTAGTATGTTTAGTTATGGTGTTAAGATATGTTATCAAATGCCATCAATTGCTTTGGAATTGTCCGTATGGGTGCATATGGACTAGAATTTGTGTGTTATATGTTTATAGTGTATTTTACTTCGTTTGTATGTGTGTATTTGTCTGGCCATGACGAAAGTCGGTGCCGAATAAATTTGATATAAAAATAATAATTATTATTATCATATTTGCACAGACAAGTGTGTTTTCACAAGCCGGACTGTTCCTGAGGAGTAATTGTATGTCTCCTGTTCTGTTCCAATGAGCAATGACCTGTGTGCCTGTACGTTAGGAAACAACTTTTGTAACTTACCTCAATAAAACCAAATAAAAACAGATTAAAATCCCCTAGCACACAACACCTCCAATAGAACATTAAGGAGAAAACAAACTCAGCCTCCAGAACAGAGTCCATCCTTCCCGGATGAACTCCAGTTCCTTGCGGTGGTGACTACCTCTCCATTACCTTTATTTTAAGCCCACTGAACATGCAAACAGAAGTAAAGGGGTAAAAGCAAGCACTCGTTCCCGCTCCCATTTCATAAGCTCACTCTTTCAGTGTTTGAGGGTAAGGACTGGATCCCTAAGCCAGATGCAAGAACTGGAAATGGGCCAAATAAAAAACAACAACTATGGGCCAAATTGGCATGCAGGCCAGAGATTCCCCACCCCTGCCTTAGAACATGGTATATAAACACATCACACCAACAATTACTGAATTAAAGAAACATGGGCGACGGGCGCACAGGTTATAAAAGGCACCGTCTATGGTTTACCATGCGTGTGATAGCACTGGTGCCCTGCTTGCCCTTAAAACTTCACCATTTGTCAATAGTTACAGTTAATTCCTTTTACTAAATAGCAGGTGTGGTAACAAATGGGAAAGGCTGGCTTTTAAAAGAGTGATCACTGCACATTTATCTCATGCCTTTGTTAAATTTACAGCATTACTGCAATGTTTGGCTGAAAATCAAGTAAACAGAGGACAGAATTCATCTGCTCATTATTGATATTGTGGGTAGGTCTCTTTTTTTGTCTGAAAGCAATTCTAAGCTAAACAAGTATTTATTTTTCCAGTGACAAGAGTTAATGCAATTAACATATTTTCCTACTGAAGCAATGGACGATGGTAGAGCAAATACCCAATGTAATGCTTTGACACTTGAAGCATGGATCAAATTTAGTGACATAGTCTACTGAATCTAAATATATCATGACAATTTTTTTTAATTTTTTTTTAAGACTTAAGAAAAGTCCTAATTAATAGTGCCAGCTGAAACAAATTAACTGCAGGGTTATTAAATAATCGAATGTTTCCCACCAAATCCTAGTTGCATTAAGCACCAATGCTACAACAGATACAATGAAGTATAGAAGATGAAGCAGGTCTACTGGGGCCTGCCCCTTCCCATCACACAAAGCTAATTACAAAAGGTATTTGCTTCTATGTTGTTGTTTTTTGTTTTTTTAAGAAGGCAGGCATTGCAGAAACACTATGAATATATACCTACATGATCCTGTAGAAGTTCAAAATAAAGTAACATTTCCTTTTCCCATTGTCAATACACAGACCTGGAAATTATTCCATGGCCCTAAAATTACCATAGTTTCTCCTGCGTGCAAAAGCCACCATGATTAAGGATCCCATTTATATCTCACCCATACTCTCATGCAAAAAATCTTGTTAACTTGGAGATAATATAAGGTGTCAAATCAAAACACAAAAAGCAACCATCTATTCAGTTAAATTGTTCAATATCCCATAGGCCCTCTGTTCATCTTTCTCCTTTATCCCTGCCTTTACTAGTAGTCATCATTCTATCTTTATCCTGAACCATAAACAAAAAGCTCTCTTTGAGAACTACTCGTGTTTAAGAGAAGCAGAATAAGCCCCCTAATCTTTTTAATGGAGTTTGGGTCCTGATTATATTTCCATAGGGATTGTCAGTATTCACACTGCTGAAAATGGGTAGATGCCAATTTCCCCCAGCAATTCTGCTAAAGATATCGTTGTATCATGGTTCATGGCCATATCATGGCTCTTCTCTGTTGTAAATATAAGGGAAAACTATGGAGTCTCAGGTGTCACTGTGTAACGTTGCCTCCTACCCCAAGAAATAACTGTCCAGTGCTCATTTGCATGTTTGCACCAGTGATTAATGTAAATACATGCAAATTTAAAACAGTTCGTTTTCTAATACTGGCACTATAAAAAAATAATAATAATAAAAAAAGCTCTTCTCTCGCTTTACTCTGGTGTCAAGCAAGGGTAGTAAAGCCCCTGTGGCTTCACCAAGCCCAACTTTTTCCTTCTTGCCAGGGGAAGGACTCTCCTGCGCAAAAGAACCCGCATATTGTTGTTCTGGAGAAGCTTTTGTTTTGGTGTTTTTGCGCACACTAGTCGTGTGCTTTGCTCCAATATCACAGTGGTACTCATAATATAAAAGGTTTCAGAAATTAAGGAGACACTTCATTTAATTTTTCTTTCAGTCTTACAGTGAAAAACAGATTTAAAATAACTTCCAAAACTGCATTTAATATAATTAACTCTAGAATTGTCTCCTTATCTTATTTATTAAACTTTATATCTTGCTCTTCCCTTGCTAGCTTGTGATCAGTGTGTACTACGGCAACGGGAAATGTTTTGCTGGTTCCTTACAAGACTTTATGAATGCATTTCATTATACAACTTCACACCTCGATATCAGAAAACCTATGGGTTGTCTAATTTGAGGTAGAAGCCAGTCCAATTAAAGCAGTCATCTACTTTGACTTTCCAATCAGACACAGGAATTCAAATTGAAAAACAAATTATTCTCTTATTGACTTCAATGTAAATATTATAGCGCAGTGGGTTCCACTCTATAGTTAACGCCGGCATTCAAGTTTCTGTTTAAAGCATGAACATTCTATGGTTTATAACAGCACTATTTATCATATTTGTCTGAAATTTGGCACTGGGAATTGCTTCGGAGAGGACTACAATCTGTCCAAATTCTATTCAAATCGGACAAAAAATTCTAGGGGTTTGAAAAGCGGGTTGGGGAGAATGGGACAGCTGAGTACTGTGAGGGTGTATATGGGGGAAACAAGGTTGATGGATGTGGGATGTGTACATGCAGACAAGACTGGGGTCAGCTGGAGAAGTGTTTTAATTGGGAGGGGGAAGCCAGGTGTTGGGGAGTGTTAGTGGAGGACAATGCAGAGAAATGCATGCTGTGTATGCATAGATGAGGCTGGAGGGGGGGAAGTGTATGTATCAAGAAAGGACAGAGAGGTGTTGGGAGGGATGTATATTCAGGAAGAACTTCAGTCCCCACCACCCACTAGCCCCCACTTCAGTCCCCACTAGCCCCCACTCCCGTCACAGAGAACCCAAGATTTCTGGAAATACAAGCTGCATCTCTCAGAAGTACAAACGTAAAGGGGGGAGGGGGGTGGAATGACAAAAAAGAAACTGGAGAGGATGTGAAATAATGGAGGGAGGCTATAGGGAGTGGAATGACAATGAGGCAGCTATGGGAACTGGATGAAATGATAAGAGGGCTCCCCATGGTATCCCACTCTTCTGAATCACTCAGAACCTTGTCATTCTACCTGTTTGTCATAGCATTCTTCCTGTCATTCCACCCAGTTCCTTGTTGCCGCACCCTATCCCTGTTCCTCATTCTCATTCTACTCATTCTCCCTGGTGCTTTACTCAAGATTCCACACTCCTTGTCCCCCCCCACCCCCAATATGCAGCTCTGCTGTATTCTTTCATAGTCACTTAATAGGATCTGCAAATGACAATAGGATTTATTCTCAAACTGGTATTGCTGTTGACTCCATTCTTTCCACTGGGCATTCCAGTTTATTAATTTGAATATGCATCCAACTTTAAATTCTTATCAAACATTTATATAGCACTGTCCGCAGCTTCAGTTTTGCCCCCAACTTGCAGAGGAAGAGAATTGGGGCTGAAATACCAAGGGAAAGTGTGGATGCATGGAGCCTAAGTTGTAAGTGAGCATGATATTTATTTATTTATTTATTTACACTTAGATGGTGGCCTTCCCAAAATGGCTCAAGGCTGCGCAGAAACTATAAAAACTCCTAAAACATATTTTTTTTTAAAACCAAAACAAATTCCCTCCCCAGAAATCATGCCCCTAAAACCGCCCCTCCCCAAACTTCCCTAACTCTCCCCCCAATCCATAACCACACACAACTTCCCAAACAACCCCAATCCCTATCCCCACCTGCCAAATGCCCTACCAAACAGAAACATTTACACCGCCTCCAGAAGATGCTCAGGCTCAAACAAACTTCAGGAGGAAGGGAGCTCGATAGAACCGGGGCACTGGCCGAAAACAGCCCCTGCACACCCCTTTCCCATGGACAAGAACAACAGGCGGAACCTGCAGGACAGCACTTCTGGCTGACTTCAGGGGACAGAACAGAGCACGGCGATCTTTCAGATATGTAGGGCCAGGCTGTTTTTAGGGCCTGAAAAGGTCAAAACCAGCCCCTTGAATTGTGTCCAGAAAGCTATAGGTAACTAGCGCAGACTCTGGAGCACTAGCGTAATGTACTCTTAGTGACCTGTCCCCAAAAGGAGTCAGGCTGCCACGTTCAGCACCAGCTGCAGCTTCCGAACAGTCATCAAGGGCAGCCTCCCATAGAGCACATTGCAGTAGTCTAGCCTTGAAGTGATGAAAGCATGGATGAGAGTAGTAAGGTCCGAATCGAAAAGAAAAGGCCACAGCCTCCTCACCAGATGAAGTTGGTGAAAAGTGCTCCTGGCCACAGACGCAACCTGAAGGTCCAGGCACAGCACTGGGTCCGCAAGCACTCCAAGGCTGAGAATCTGAGTGACCAGAGGAGGCAGGAGTCCCAACCCCCTCTAAGTCACCAGGCCAGCCCACCATCACCACCTCAGTCTTGTCAGGATTCAGCATCAATCAGCTCACCCTCATCCAGTCCCCAACCACAGCCAGGCAGTGGGTAAGCACCAAGGCTGCATGACCTGGGTCAGATGAAAAAAAAAAGGGGGGGGGGGGAAAGAGGTAAAGCTGGGTGTCATCAGCATATTGATGACACTTCACACCAAACCTCTAAATGATCTCACCCCAGTGGCCTCCTATACACACACATTGAACAAGAGGGGATTTCACAAGGGGACTACGAGCATCCATTATCACACCACTCATTGAGACCTTCCTGACAAGAAAGAATGGAGCCACCAAAGAACAGTCCTGCACCCTGTCACGAGGTTGGGGCCCTCATTAATCTTTGCCTCCCTCATTCTTTTTTTTCCAGTATGTGATATGGGCCTTCCCAAGATACATGTCCTCCTACCTTCTTAGGAGGTTTCATGAGGACTGAATCTCCTGGTTCATATGTCTTCGCTTTGGCCTTGCTATCATATATCCTCTTTTGCTTCTCCTGACTCTGTTCAAGATTTCCTCCGGCTTCTGCTAACATTTCCCTAATGTTCTGTCTGAAGGTTTGAACATATTTTTCTATGGGTTCCCCCTCACTCTGTATGTCACCTTCCCAGGAGTCTCTGATTAGGTCTACGGGTCCCCTTACTTTCCTCCCAAACAGCAGTTCGAATAGCGAGAAGCCCGTGGATTCCTGTGGGACTTCTCTATATGCAAACAATAGATATGGGATCAATTTATCCCAGTTACCAGCTCTGTGCTCCATAAATTTTGTTAGCATTGTTTTAAGTGTCCCATTGAATCGTTCCACCAGTCCATTTGTCTGGGAATGATACAGTGCTGCTGTAAGGTGGGCAACATCACATGTTTTCCAGAGGTGTTTGAAGATTTTAGACATGAAATTTGAGCCTCTGTCTGTTAGCACTTCCTTAGGGAAGCCTACTCTGCTAAATATAAGCATCAGAGTATCTGCCACTGTATGTGCCTCTATATTAGTGAGGGCTTCTGCTTCTGGGTATCTGGTAGCAAAATCTACCAAGACCAGTAGGTATTTTTCCCCAGTTCTTGAAGGTTTCTTTACAAGTCCTACTATATCCATAGCCACTCTGTGGAAAGGAACTTCAATTATGGGCAAGGGATGCAAAGGGGTATTCTTAGGGCCTGCTCCCTTGTTGTGTTTCTGGCATTAGTCACATGTTTGGCAATAGGTTTTCACATCTGTGTAAATCTTTGGCCAATTATACAGGGCTTCTAGCCTGCTCAGTGTCTTTGAGACTCCCAAGTGTCCTGCAAAGACACGTGTGCCAATTTCATGAGGTCCCCTCTAAACCTTTGTGGTACTACTAATTGTTTATTGGGGTAGCCTCTGTCTCCCTGGGGTGGGATTCTATACAGTAATCCCTGCTCCCATTTGAAAATCCCTCGGTCTTGATCTGCTGAGGTGCTGCCTGGTGCCTCTTCCCTGATCCTTGACAGAGTACTCTCAGTTTCTAATTGCATTCTGAACTCTGTCTGGGGTCCAGTCATTTCCTCCCTGGCCTTTGCCAATTCTGAGGTTTGTACTTCTGGACTTGGGTCGTGTGTACCCTGGTCCGTAAGCACCTTCTCTACTCTGGGGTCTTCGCCGGGTGTGGTTTGTATGCCAGGGGTATCTGTCTCTGTGCTGGCCAAGGCTACACAAATGGATACGGCTTGGTTCTCAAGGCTCTGTTCCTTGGGGACTATCTCTTGGACCCCTGTGTCCGGTTCCCTCCCAGACTCCTGTCCCTGTTCTTCCTCTGTTATGGGGTGTTGCATGGATCTGGCCTGTTCTACCTGACAGGCCTGACTTGCTGCCATGGCTGTCTGCCACCCCCATATATCATCCCCTGCTAATAGGTTATGTTTCAATTCATCTAGTACCACTACTTCCAGGGGTCCCGTCAGCCCTTCCCATTCCAATTCGATTTCTGCAGTGGGAGCTGTTTTTTCTCCTGTCGCCCCTTCTATGATGATCGTTTTAGTGGGGTGTATACACTTGCTGGTTTCACCCGTCTGCTGGCTACTGTCATGTCTGCCATCGAATCCCTCCATCCAATGCAGGGTACATCATTAATATTTGCCTCCCTCATTTGCTTCTTTTTCTCTTCTCACACCTTAGTGAATTTGTAGGAAGCCAGTGTCCCCTCTTGAATTGGTTTCTGTATGGCTAGGCAGTGAACCCCTGCCCTTGCTGAGGTTTCTTCCCTTACCTCTATGTCTGGGCAGTTCCTTGCTAGGTGCCCTGGCTTGTGGCACTGGTAGCAATTTCCCATGGTCCCCCCCTAGGGGTCTGAGATGAGTTTGGCCCTTGAGCCTGGGGATCTCTGTCCCACCTTCCCCCGGCTTGTTTTGGGGGGACTTGCTGTGTTCCTCCTGTTGGGGTCTGTTTCCCCCTTGGCCTCCTCCCCCCACCTGGGTTGCCTCGTGGCCTTCCCAGTTTTGTTTGGGCCGGAAGCCTTTTCTATGTTCAGGGTTATACCTCTTGTTCCCATGGGGTTTGGGTTGTTCCCCCACCCCCTTTGGTCCCTTCTGTTGAAATAGGACTCTGGTACTGACAATCATCCCCAATCTCTGCTGCCATGTCCAGAGTAGTTACCTTTCTTTCTAGGACACGTGATTTAACAGGTATAGCACATACATTCAAAAATTGCTCTAACGCCATCAATTTGAACAGTTTCTCAAAAGTTTGTGCATCCCTCTCCTTCACCCATTTGTGAAAGGCATCTTTCATCTTGCATACATATTCTTTGTGTGTTATCCCCTCAATTTTAAGAGATCTAAAACGCTCTCTATACACTTCTGGCATCACATCATAGCACGCTCTAAAAGACATTTTAAGGTATTCAAAAGTAATATTACCATTTGATCCCTGTGCTGTGTTCGAACCCTCTAGTGTATTGTACACAGACAATGCTTTACCCGTCAGTCTCTGGACAATCAAAGGCACCCACAGGTCTGCTGGTACCTCGTTGCGCCTGCAGATCTTCTCGAATGTGGAGAATTCCTTGATGTACATCTTCTCGTCGAAGGGTGGGATCAGCTGTGTGTAACGTTGGATTCGTTGTTCTCTTGTATTGGTTGGGATGCTAGGTGTGGGATCTGGCCCAGGCGGACTTCTTGGGGGTAGTGCTCCTGTCCATTCTATCACGGTCAAGTCATGTTCTCGGTGTCTGTCTTTTCCCTCATGTTCTAGTCTCATGCGCTCCCTTTCCTTTTCCTTTTCCAGTTTCATGCGCTCCCTTTCATTTTCCAGTTTCATGCGCTCCCTTTCATTTTCATTTTCCAGTTTCATCGCCTCCAACTGCATCTTTTGCCTTTCCAGTTTCTGTTCCGACTGGAGCCTTTTGAACTCTAGGAACTCTCTGTTGATAGGCCTTGTCTCATCCTTGTTGGAGGAGGCATCCTCCTCTTGGTAGTGCAAGGAGGATGCAACTTCTCGTGCCTGCTGCATATGTTCCCTGAGTTTCTGTTTCAGCTGTTCTACATTAAGGCCGGCTGGGTCTATGTCCCTTGTCTTGCATTCCTCGATAAGTTCATCCCTTTTCATATTTTTTAGGCCTTTTATTCTCTGAGCCATCTTTGTTCAGTTCCTATCCCCAAAATGAATAAAATAACCCCTTGCGTTGCACTAAGAGATCAGTTCAGCCTTCTGATGCCACCTGGTGGCTGTTTCGCGTCAGAGCCTTGCTTTGCAGTTCTTCCAATCGGACTAGTCTGGCCTAGTCCCTCTGGCACTTTTCACTCTCCTTAAGTGTTTTACAGGGTTCAAATGGGGTACTCCAGAGTACTGGTCTGGCTCGCCACTGTCACTGGGGTTGGGGTCCTCGCTCCCTTTAGATGCTGTCCCCCCGTATGCCCACCAGGCCAGCCGCAACCCAGTTGCCTTTGCCCGCATGGGTCCCCACGTGATCAGAAAACCTTCACTGCAATCAGGGAGCTTTCAGAGGCCCTTGCCCCCTAGAAACGCCCCCCTTTCATCTCCCAGCCCAGCCGTAACACAGAGAACATTCTCTGGCCACCTGTAGCTTGAAAGACTTTGCAGTGGGGTTGTCTTATATGAAGAAGGCTCGTCTAAACTCTCGCTTAGATAAGAGTACTCCCAAGTGAATTTCCCAAGGCCAAATAAAGACACAAGCACACTAGGCTTGATTATAAAACATGTATTGAGTACATAGAAGTACAAGGCTGTTGATCAGATAGTGCAAGTCAATAAATCAAAGAAAGTACACGCATTCTAAATCCACTGAGGTTCCCTGACTGTCTCTTATCCTAAGAGGTACAATCCAGGTCTGATAGAGTTCTCACGGCTTTGATGTTCATAGCAGGGCACAAGTCCTTAGCGAATTGTAAGTCCTTAGTCCATAGATTGCAACAGCTCCTGCACTGAGCTGTTTTCTGTTCAAAGTCCAAGATGGAAGAGACTCAATTCTTGAAGAAGAAGCAGTCTTCTTCTTCCTCGCAGGAGGCTTAGGTCACTTCCTCTGTCTCCTGGCTATTGTCATTGTAACAAGGTAGGGCGGACCTGGCCGTTGCTTGGCAATAAACTGCCCACATGTTATAACAAAGGGAATATCTCCCCCCACTCTGGCAACTGGTTTCAGTATATTGCTCCAACTGAGCTTACAATCTGTTAACCCTTTATATTACGTTACATGTATCCCCAAAATGTGTGTCATCTCCACCCAAATGGGTGTGTTGCCCCCATGTCACACACGCCCACTAGGTTCTGCAGTCACGTCAACACAACCTCATGATCGACTGTGTCAAAGGCCACTGATAGATCCAACAAAATCAACAGAGTACAATTCAAGTGCAGTCTCCATGCCGTACCCAGGACAAAAGCCAGACTGAAAAGGGTCCAGGAATCTGACAGAGCTGAGATGAGCCTGGAGCTGTCGGGCAACCACCCGTACAATAACCTTCCCTAAAAATGGAAGGTTAGAGACAGGGCGATAGCTGGTCGGGGAGTCAAGAGTCCAAAGTTGGTTTTTTAAGCAGAAGCAGCCCAATTGCATGTTTAAGGGTGTCTGGCACCCTGCCCTCCCGAAGGGAGGCGCTGACAACCCCGGCCAGCAACACCTTCAATGTCTCTTGGCTGGCTTTCCCCAGCCAAGACTGGCAAGGATCTAATTCACAAGTGGTCACCCGCCTCACTCCAAGACTGTACAACATCTTTACTGCTTACATGGCACAGAAGTTAAGGCAGCAGTCTTAACTTACAGTTTCCATGCTTTTTGGAGCATGACTGAATTTGTAAGGGCCTTAACGTCTCTCTTAAACCAAAGGTTTTTTTTTTTAGTATAGAATATAGATCAAGTCTATTGGTATAATGCAATTGCTCCAAGTTTACACCCAGGTTATGGAGCATAGTTGGTCCAATGCAAGTTCTTAGACAAACCGTTAAACACTGAAGTGTCACAGTGTTGAACTAACTTACAGTGCTACACTGGGATCTGCAATGGGACACCAGGAAAGAAGTGTAATTTCAGAGTCTCGTAAGGTAGAATTTACATCAAAATAATTGGCAAATTGAAGCTTTGATGTCTAAGAGAAGTTAGTCAGACAGTGGGGCTGTCAAATTGTGGAAGGAGATGCAATAAGAATATTCTCGCATTCTTATACATGTGCTGCTAGGCCCATATTTGTCACTGACAAATAAAATCTACAGAAAAATCAAACTCCATTATTATAATCTCATGACAGATTCTCCCTCTTCCTGCAACAAAAATATAACTCAATTTCCCCAAATATCATCTCATCTCTCTTTTTTTTCTTTTTCTTTAAATGCATGGGAAATATCACATTCATCACACTGAGCACTGTGAAATTTAAACAAAGCAGAAACAGCTATCCCAACTCATTTTGGAATTTTGCCAGATTTCAGGTATTCCCATCATTTTTTTATTTAAATCTCTGGATATAGCTTGGAGGGGAGAAGGGGAATTGGAAAAAGCTGGGAGATCAAGGAAAGGATAAGGGATTTTAACAAGAAAAACTAAAGCTGTTACAATGCACCATGGGACATTTTTAGGTCTGCAACCTTTAACTGATTAATCAAACTGATTGATCGATTAATAGGTCTTGACCTGATTAAAATTGGTCTCCCTGATTAATTTTTTTAACATTTCTTGCTGTCACAGTTTGCATGTTTGAGTTTGGGGTTTTTTCTTAAAGCTACCAGGTTCTTCCAGCTCTGTCGTGACTGAGTGATGGAGATCCTCCAAAGCCTGCCCCCCTGTTGCTCAAAGACCACGAGGCTTTGAGTCACTGGTGTGTGTAAGACAGGTTCGGCAGGACTGGGGCGGCGGGGCGGGGGGAGGAGAGAGCGCGCATCCAGGGAGCTGCTTTGCAACCAGGGAGCCCCCTCTCCACCCAGGTAATGCTGTGTTGTCCCCCTTTCTCCTGTTTGCAGGGTCTGCACCACCTCCTGCTGAGACACCCTTCTCTGCCTAGGGACTCTCCTGGCGGCTATGCTGTGGAGCAGCTCGGACTCGGCTACAACCCCCATCCCACCCCACCTTGGCAGCCCCGCTCTTTTTCTGCTCCCCCATGAGCACTTCCTCAGCAGCAGTCTCAGTAAGGGTGATGCCCACTGGGCAAACTGTAGCTGCTGCTCCCTCCACTTAGCAGGGCTCAGGCAGTACTTGCTGTGTTGGCTGCCCCAAGCACAGTTCCTTCTGCCCTCAGTCCCACGCCTCCTAGGACAGCTGCAACTAAGGAGAGAGCCCCTTCCCTTCACCAAACGCCTGGGAGGGTGGGGGAGGCATTACCACACCGACCGCTACAAAGGACCCGTGCTGGGCTTTTCACAGCAGGAGGAGGCAGGTATGTGAGCAGATGCACAGGCATGGGGGCTGGGGTGTACATGTGTGTGTGACTTATTCAGCTTGAATGAGTGTGACTGTGTAGTATGTGTGCACGAGTGTGTGTATTTGTGTGAGAAATGAGAGCATGTGTAGTGTGTGTAAATGAGTGTGTGTGATCAATTTGAGTGTGTGGGAGTGAGCATGTGTGTGAATAAATGATCAATTTGAATGAGGGGGGAGGAGCGTGTGTGTGAATGAGTGTAACTCAAGCTACAGTTTCTGTGAAAAGTATCAGTTTTACCCAATGTATGCAAATATTATGCAAATCATATCAAAATTATAATTGATTAATTAATCAATTAATAGACTAAAAGCCTACAAACTAATTAACTAAAATTCTTTAATCGGGTTGCAGCCTTAGACTTTTTCCAATATCACTTCTTTTGGATTTTTAATTTGGAACGGATTAATTGAATAGAAAATCTGGCTTTCAGAGGAGTAGAAAAGAAAGCAAAACATAGGACAATATACAATGAACAACCTCAGCACAAAGTCTGCAAACGGAGGACATGGGTCATCAGTATTTTACTCTGCCTAGGCAGGGAGGTAGATGCTATGGACAGTTGCCATCTGTCCCACTGCCAAGCTACCCACCCTGAATAGTTCAGACCTGTTTAGGGTCCTTCACAGGATATGCAGCTGCCACACGCACATGTACATACCCATCAGACCACACTGGTGGCTTCTCAACTTGTAGAAGTAGAGAGATTAATACGTTTTTTATGACTTTGTGATCTCTACAAATCTTTACCATGGAGATAAAAAACTGAGAAAAAAATACTTTGGAATTACTTAAACATATACAGTATTTATCAGTTTCTACTGATTTATGTTTTACAGAAGCTAAACTGTGGGACCAGATTTACCTTCTAATGTCCTTTTAAATGGAGAAATTGCCTAGTGCTAGCTAGTGTCAAAGAAAGGATACTTAATTAGAAAGTCTGCATGTCTGATCTGGTATAACACATTCCTGTTCTTAAATTTGGTTGTCAACATTTTAAACTGTTAATTTGAAAGAAACTTCCTAGTTTTAGATTAAAATTTTTGACTACTTTGTCAGCATGGTAAATGCTTTAAATTCCTTAGTAATATCTTATATTCAAAACATAATTATTCTTAGTTTTAAGAATATGATAATATTGCACAAGGCCATCAGTGCTACCAAAACAGGAGCAGGAGAATATTTTACATTAGGCAGTGGGCACAAAAGAGGAAAGACATCTTGGACCAAGCACAGACTTTTTGTAATCGTATAAAAAATACTTCGCAAACATTAGCTAGCTAATCCTCACAATGTGGCTGCAATGGATGTAAAACAAGAATTATTATTCCCATTTTTAGAGAGAGAAAGCGGTGCCACAGACTATAGGCCAAATAAGCATCAGAGGCAAGACTTGAGTGCATAAATTTCTGGCCCCTGTTTTTGTACTGGGAAATGTACCAGCACATATTCTTTCCACCACCTCATTAATCTGCCTCTACCCTGTTCTGAAGAGGAAAAGATAATCCTTTCAACCTATTCAACTCTTTTTAAAAGATCTTACATGTGTTCCAGGGCTGCCTAATAATGTTGTCATGCAAAGTACTAACTTATTCCACAGTCAAAATAAACAAACAAAAAGTTTTGAGTGCTCCTTTGCAAGTCATCTTTTTTACACTAAGAACCATCCTTGAACACAGGCCATGTTTATACAAAACCCCTCCTTATATGGTGGTAAAATAGGCTAATCCAGGATTATTTTACCTAGAAAAAATCCATTTGCTTGGCCACTTCTACCTGAGGATTAAAATTACCGCCTGCTGACAGCTACCACATGGGAATGATTTCACAATTACCCAGGGTGAGGGAACATATCTCCAGGGGTAAAGCAACAGACACATTACCTATTTTACCCCTGGGCACGGACCATGTCTATCTTATTCTTTGTAAAGCGCCAGGTACATCGCTGGCACTATATAAATGCTAATAATAATAATAAGTAAGGAGTGTTTTATGCCGACATGGCCACAGTTTGCTATTAATGGAAATGACAGGTGCCCAAGGACTTATCTTTAATTAAGTCTAATGTTGATAAATGAAAATTTAGTTGCTTCTTTTAAAAATTGCTACCAGCCCACAATTTCTTAAAAAGAAAGCATTTTTTTAAAGCTGAAGTTTTTAACATTTTGCAATCTCCCAGGAGAAAATACCAGGCCTGATTGTGGATATATTTACTTCAGCATCACACACAGATACAGAGATGACTACGTAGTCCATTTTGCCTAAACAACCGCTTTATTGATATCATTCACTCAGAAGCACCATTGATAGGAACAGTGGGAGTAACAGACTAGGCAGAGATCCAGGGGGTCAATACAGAGACTTAACTGTCTAATCTTCCAGAGCAGGTTTTCATAAACAGGGCTTGGAACACTGGCAATTTCAGGCACTTTGGCTACTTTTACCGCTGCTAAGGAGTTGAACCAGTCATAAAAATAATGGTGAGAAAGTGTGAACAAAGCTAGACACTGACTGCAATTGTTGTTTGGGGGGTTAGTTTATTTATATAATATGTTATATAATAAAATAATACTATTCTCATATTTGATATACACCTTGAGGTGCCGATAGCAAGGATGACAAGTATACCCTTGAGGTGCCGATGAATGTAAAAAACCATACATTTTTTAGGTGCTCATGAATGTATATACGTAAATAAGTTTTGTAAACACATGCTGGGGAGAACAATGACAAAAGGAGAGAGATAACTAAACGCAAGCCTGGAGGGAAGACAGAAGCACCTCTTCAACCGCCGCTGGACAGCAGCTTTTTCCCAGAAGGATAAAACAGGTTGGCCCCCTGCTAAAACTTCCGCAAGCAACTTTGTGTCCCGTCTTGCTCTTGAAACTGAGATGATTGAACTTTGGGCTAGGTATTTGGGATCTTAATATTTCCTGTTAGAATTATACTGACATTTGGTATAATAAACCTTTGCGGTTAGCTGTTTGTCTGCAAGTCAGGTGTGCTGTGTCTTTTTGAGGGTCCGCCCTCTCAGACCCAGCTGCCCCACTGAGGTAACACAGGAAAATTGCTCCTTGGGGTAACAATTGTGTTACTACTGATTTACACCAATGTGGAGGAAGAATCGGGCGTAGGACTTGTGCCAAAGTCCACCACCAACTCCAGGTAGTTGCCAGCCATGGCACTAAGAAATTTAACACACCACAGGAGAAAGTCCACAAATATTTATGCTTAGTTAGGCATGAGTAGCGGTCACAGGTCAGCAGGTCAGCGAGAGGAAAGAAAAGGATGAGGAGGGGGAATGGATAAGAGAACACAACACAGCAACAATAAAAACTAGTATACATCCCTCCCTAACCTCTGAAGGTGTTTCCCCACAATTACTCAGTCCCAGAGCACTCAGTCTGTAGCGGTCTCTCCTCCTAAGACTGCTCTCTGCTCACTGGCCAAGGCACACAGTCTCTTCTGGTCTCTTACTCGAGGACAAGCACACACTGCCCTTCCCAGCAGCACCTTTCACCATATCAGTTTTAGAATATCAGCATCTTCCTGCTGGCTCCTTTGCTATCTATCAGATCCATGGCCCACCTGCACCCTGGGCCATTGACATCTCAGCTGTCTCCACTTTACATATATACTTGTGCTCAGCAGAACTTAGGGCCTGTGGCTAGCATATGCACATTCTCCACTTGCAACTGCTCCAAAATATACATTGCTTTCATCAAGAAGGTAGTTGAGGGTCTGATTAGGAGCTGACATCAGCCATCACTTTACCTCCAGAAAGGCATCTTGGTATTCTTCAGTCCAGAAGAACTTTGCTTTGTCTGATATTTTATGTAAGGGGTTAGCTATGGTCACAAAGTCAACCAGAAATCTTCTCTAATAAGAGGCTAAACGCAAGAAGCAGCACACTTTTGTTACATTCCAAGGTACTGGCCATGCCATGACAAAAAAAAAAAGCAACAAGTCCAAGAACCCACAAGTAAGGAAATGTAAAAGCCTATACAAGATAATAAACAAATAATGTATATAATTCATTAAACAAACAAAATAAATACAAGATGCATAAAGTATAACAATAATCAATCTATAAATTAAATACAAAGTAATATGCTAGCATGTAGGCAAAATCTGGTAAACAATGAAAAAACAAAATGTACCACCAACACAATGTCAACTATGGATTTTTATTGATTGGTTTTATTATTATATTGTTTATAAATTTATAAAGTGTTTTATAATGAACTTGTTAGCCACCCCGAGCTGTTCGCAGGAGGGGCGGGATACAAATTAAATAAATAAATAATAAATAAACTAAAACAAATAAACAGGAAAACATAACTATGTACAAAATATGCATGGGAAAACATAACAAATCCAGCAAAACAAGCAATGACAGTCTCCACTTTTTCCAGATCTCCACCTACCTCCTCTCTAGAGATTACACACACCAGATATTTCACTTCCCTGCAGAAAAGCTGGTATTTAGCAGGCTTGGGTTTCAAGTTTGCAGTCTTCAGCATCTCAAATACTGCTTTTGGCTTCTCAAGATGTTCCTCAAAGGTTTGATGTATCACAATAATATTGGCTAGGTACACAAGGTAGGATGTCCCTCACAAATCAGCTAATACAACATCCATGAGTCTCTGAAATGTACCAGGTGCATTACACAGACCAAATGGCATCACACTGAATTCAAAATGCCCCTGGTTAGTGCAGAAGGCCGTCTTGGCTTTACCTTCAGGATGTACCTCCACTTACCAGTACACACTGGATGGGTCAAGAATGGAGAACTACTGAGTTTTAGCCAGCAAATGCAACAGGTTGTCTATTCATGGTACGGGATAGGCATCCGTAACAGTAAATCATTCAGTCTACAATAATCCATTCAAACCCACATATCACACTGTGACAGGGCAGACAGGGTCCATCGTGCCACAAAGTGTTAAAATGAGCAATAGCCCTTTAAGAAGTAAAGGAATGCCTGTGTGTGACTGATGAGAAGTTTACAGGGAGCCTTGATAAAGATATGGGTGGCAACCACGTGAGGAGAGTCACCTGTGATAGTGGGGTTTGCCAGGGCCGTAGTATCAGAGAGCAGCCTGGGGAGGCTCCAAGGACTTGAAGGAGTGCGAGGCACTGAGTTCCAGATAGGCAGTATGTTCGACTGAGGGAGTGAGAGGCTTCGAGCGTCAAAGGCGGTGAGTCTGGTTGGAGGGAACGGGAGGCTCCAGAGACTTCTGGAGACTGGTAAAGGTTTTCACCCAGCAGGGAAGCAGAGGAGATGTGACTGAGATGGCCTGTTGTAAATAAAGTTATTGGGACCCAAAGAGCATCTGAGCATGAGAGTTTCCGTTGGGGACAGGGAACTGTCAGTTGAACCAGAGAGAGCAGGGCTGTAAAGCACAAGGACTGGAGCTCAAGCCAAAATAGCTCTGCACCTGACAAGTGAACAGCGAAGCTGTAATCAAGTTGCCAGGTGTGAAACAGAGATGGCTGACCAGTGGTTGCATTGAGAGGCTGCGGAGATGCACCGCTGTTATGAGAGAGGTGAGCTAGGAAAGATAGGACCTGAGATGAGGGCCTGCTATAAACACCCTTTCTTCTGAGCCAATACTACTGAGGCTGCCCTTGAGCTCACAGAGGTCCTAAAGATCTCTTTCTTCTCTGCTTCTCATAGTTAATGGTCAAACTCCTGCTGAAAATGAATCGAAACTCCCCAGCACCCCTGTCTAATAGGTCTGGCATCTCCTGTATTAATCTGATGTTGAGTTAGTCTGGTGTGTCCTAGATCATGCTCACCATGGCTAAGCACATTTGCATATTATTATTATTAACAAACATTTCTATAGCGCCAGCAGTGTACCTGGCACTTTACAAAGTAATAAAATAGACACGGTCCCTGCCCCTAGGGCTTACAATCTGAGAGACAGGAGCTGGGGGAGAGACATAGGAAGGGGAACAGAGGGAGAGACAAGGGGTCTAACATTCATGAAGATGCGAGGTCTCAAGTGCA
>QEPC01003457.1:2836929-2854936 GCA_003113815.1 Sphenodon punctatus
GGAGTTGGAGAGAGACACATTAAAGGAGCGGTCAGAGAGGTAGGAGGAGAACCAGTTATGGACAGAGCCACAAAAGCCAAGGGAGTGAAGGGAATCCAGCAAGAGTGAGTGGTCAACAGTATCGAAGGCAGCATAGGTTGGAATATACACGTTTAGATTTAGCCACCAGAAGATCGTTGGTGATCTTAGCGAGAGCAGTTTCATTAGAATGAAAGGGGCGGAAGCCAGATTGGAGGGGGTCGAGGGAGGAGTTGGAGGATAGGAAGTCAAGGCAGCGGGAGTAGACAACACGTTCAAGCAGCTTGGAAGCATATTCTGATGAAACATCTTGTGCTGCTCCTACTTGTTCAGGCTCCAAGCCATGTTGATTTAACCTGAACTCAAATTCTAAGTTCACTGCATCCCACTGGGCTTTGGTTTTCAGAACTTCATTCTCTTGGCCCATCTGATCTCAACACTCCAACATTAATCCATTTCTTCACTGTAGGGTTTTCCTGTAGAACAGACATCCCTACAGGACCAGTCACCTACAAAAGTACCAATTCACCATCCTTCCATATGCAACCTGTGACTCTGTCAGTATGCTAGCTACATGTACCAAGATTTTTGCCCTTTCAGTTCCTGCCCATCACTGGTCCCACGAGGAGCGCTAGCTTGCTTGCAAGCTTATGTTCAAATGGGCCTTCTTCATCTTCTCTGCACCTTCCTCTCAGTCTGCCAGGACTAATTCTCTCACTCCAAGGGAGTCTGACTCTGGTTAGATTTTTTTGTACTAATTCTTCACACACTTCTACCCGGCTGTCCAAAGCATACAGGGAGAAACACCTTCCCAGTAAGGAGGATGAGCAGTCACTGAAGTTTATAGTGGCCAAGCATTTTCCCTCAAAGATCAGTGATAATGAAAGCATCTTGAATAGCCTTCTTTGTGGCTTAGTAGGGATGGGCGAACACGGTTCGGAAATTCAGACCGAACTCGACCAGTTCGGTCAACCGAACCAAACTTCTGAACCGAACTCTATTTTTGAACGGAACTGAATTTCTGAACTCGGTTCTGTTCGTCCATCCCTAAAAGATAATATTCCATTTAGTTCAATGGGGTTTGAATTTCCGAACTTTGTTCGGAAGTTCGGTCGACCGAACTTGAATAGTTCGGTCGACCGAACTGAACTTCCAAACCGAATTTCCAAACTGAACCGAACGGAATTTCCAAACTCGGTTCTGTTCACCCATCCCTATGGCTTAGAACTGGCAAGCCAGCTGCAGACCCTGAAGATCAACAACTCTTCTAAACTCCCAGCACTTGAAACATGGCTCTGTTTGCTACCTTGACAACTAGTCTACATGGCTAGAGTGTCTTCGCTCATTCTTTATTGTGGCCTGCTTCCATAATTGACTATGTGGGGAGGATACCTGGGCACCTGAATCCAGGAGGATTCATACTGACTTCCTACCTTTGCTTCCAGGTAGTACCCCAGTACTGCTGCACCGGCAATAACCAACTTTTTTTGAAGCCTCCACAACTACAGGCAGTGAACGGACCCCTATCTTCTGTCAGTTTTAGTTTTCCCTGCCCTGAATGCCCCTTCTTCTCCGGGCACTCCCTCTGGAAACTGCTGGAGCTACCACAGTGCCAGCACCCCTCATTTTCTTCATTCAAACTTCTCACCAACCTATTTTCAGGCCTCTAGATCATTATTTCCACCATTCCTAACTCTTTGCTGTAAACATGGAAATTTTGCATATATAATTCATATGCAGCTTGCTTGTTTTCTTTCTTATGTAAAAAGCTAATGTCTATTTTGAAAACTACATTTCTGAAGAACTGTATTCTGTAGATCAAAGCACAATTGCTTCCGCAGTTTTTCAGTGAAGTCCATACAATTCCTTGACTCCTAAACTAAGGTAAAAATTCCTCTAGCCTTGTCTGCATCAGGTTTTAAAAGAGCAAGCCTGGAGCAGGCATGGTTACAATTAAAATCCCATTTTATTTTGATGGAGTGGATAAGATCTGTTTCTATTATTTTCTGGTACAATAAGCTATGGCTCCTAAGAGTAACTGTTGCGGCTAAAAGGTTAATTCCAATGGCATGGAAAATCCCGTCTCCCCTGTTATAAATCAGAAGGATAATAGTTTGTTGGAAATAGCTAAACAAGAAAAAGTCACATGTGAGAGACTAAACAAACTCTCAGTCTGTGAAAAGATGTGGCTTCCATTTGGTGAAATGCATGCAGAGTAGTTCCATGGGAGTGCTTACAGTACGGCTTTTGGATTACTGGTACCATATTTCTTCCATCTCTAGTTAGCATTTTTATTATTTTATTCATATCCATTTGCAGTAAGTACTGTATTACTGAAGCGTGGGGGCTTTGTTCCCCTCAAAGATCTTGATTTAAACAAAATATTCAACACAAGATGTAATTAAATCTTGTATAAATCACAGCAGTATTATCCAGCTATTCTTGAAAAATTAAAGTTACCCTGTTGTAATAACTTAATCAATAGGTTGTGGCTCACTCTAACCTTATTGGTATTATTACGCTCACCTTGATGTAGCAGGCAGCATAGTTTTGTATTTAGAGCACAGACGAGGGTTCTATTGCCAGTTCTGCTACTGACCATGCTGTGTGATCCTGAGCAAGTTGCCTCACCTTTTTGTGCCCTGTTATTCCCCTTGTATAACAACAAGGATTTTAAGCTCTCCCTGAAGTTTTGTGGGGATTTGCTAATTAATTTTTGTGACAGGCTATGAGATTCATAGATAGTAGACAAATATGCTAAGTGCAAGACATCAAACGGAACAGAGAGAAGAGAGTGAAAGTCACAGATCCTGAGAGGAATTAATCACCAGCCACTTTGTATTGTTGCAAAACTCCCTTTAAAACTTTGTTACCACTGGTGCTATTGTTTGTATTTACATATCCCCATTCTCTAGAGCTTAAGACACAGAATAATAATTAGATCAGTGCAGGAGATGGACCATTGACTTTGGTTTAGAACCATCCTGGGCTCATCTCCTACTAGACAACCCAAAGCCATTTAGTCCCCTAGCCACTGTGTCTAATGAAGCAGAATTGATGCATTTAGCAATTAAAATATGCAGTATTGATTAAAATGTTGAGAAATATTTAAAGTCTCCATAAAATAAAATGCTCCACAAGTAATGAGAGTGCAGGCAATAATATCCAACACCACATTCAAGTATAGCATGGATAGTATAGAGCAGAAATTAAGGCTATTGTATTTCTTCTTTTTCCCTGGTCACATCCTCTGATTTGTTTTAGTTTTATTTACTGCAAATGCACAATAGCTACCCAACAGCTTTGTCTCTAGCTGCAATTGTATTAGTGTCAAGACATCATCGCTTTGAAGCAAAAGGTAAATATTAGGGAACTGACAATTCAGAGAGACTTATCTCTTCTGCAAACAAACGTGAAGGTCAACAAGAATGAATCTTGTTACAATGAGTTCGGAACACACTGAAAATCGTATGATAAAATGCACCTGAAGTAAATTAAGTTTTAAATGAGCAAAATATTGTTTTAGATGATTAAGATGACCTTTAATGAGGGTTTAACTCCTGCCATTGAGGCTGTTCCTGTGTGGATTTACTCAATAACTTCCTAAATGGTCTTCTTCTTCCACCCATTCTCACACCTACACCATTTGCCTTCAAACCCCAGAAATGCAGGCATCATTTCCAAATATTAACCAAACAATGCAGACCTTTGGATCTCCAAAATTAAAGCCATTTGGATTGCTTTAATTAAACCAATTTGGATCCAAAACTTAAAGCAAACAAAACCAGAGCTAACTAAGGGTGATTTCAGACGTTACGGGGCCCTTTGGCCCCGTACCGAAAGCACCGGATTCATTCCCCACCGGGGTCGCCCCGTAACGCCATATCAGACGTGCCGGGGGGATCCCGGCGGGAAATCTGGGAGGGGGCGGGGCCGCGCGGCGCAACGTGCAGCCGCACGGCCCCGCCCCCTCCACGCACCCCGTCGCCCGCCCTCCGAGGAGACGGGCAGGCGGCGGGGCCATTGTGGCCGCAGCGCCGTGGCGCGCGGCCAGACGTTACGTTTCGTTGGTCCCTGCCCGGGGTCTGTTTGACCACGGTTCCCTGGACATTCCCCCAGCTAGCCCGGGAAGCGTGGTTCAAACTGACCCCATGTGGGTATTCACCGTGGCGAACATCTGGCAGCCGCCAAACAGACGTTCGAGACACGGTGACCACAGGTGGGTATTCACCGTGGTTCACCGTGATCTCGTAACGTCTGAAAATACCCTAAGATTCATTACCTAATATGGCACAGTGGCAACAAGGGAGAGTAAATGTGGTTTCTGAATGTTTGGGGGTTCTTCCCCCCCCCACACACAAACACCTCCTGTCAGGGTGACTGAGCTGTGTCATTGGGTGAAAACAGACATGACGCTAACCACCCTTTAACCACCCTTGGCGGTCATTTATGCATGTTGCAGGGTTGCATAGGGCACCAATACAGCCCTGCAACATGCATAAATAACCGCCAAGGGTGGTTAAAAGGTGGTTAGCATCATGTCTGTTTTCACCCATTATTTAAAATTTCCAGAAACTTTCTTATACTAGAATTGTGTTGATGGAAAAGGAGTTAAGACAATTTGTATAAACAAGTCACTACCTCTTTTTGCTAAACACTGTGTCATGATATTAAATAAAATCAAATAGTAGTTCATATTGCCTGTTTCTTCTTTTTCTTCTTCAAGCCTGCTCCCTAGCCCTCTCGACAAAGCTGCAGAGAGTTTTTCATTAAAGCTCTGTAGGTCAGGAACATTGTATAGGCATGACGCAAACAGGTTTATACTTTGCAATGTACCATCATCAAGTATATCTGCTATGTCCCAAAGTAATACTTTCAGCATGTGAACTTTAGAACTGCTCCCTTGGAAACAAACACTCAGCATTTAGGAGCTGTTCTTTTTTTGAGCATGTAAGTAATTTGCAATAAATCTGATCATAGATCATACAAATAAGCACCAAGGGGGAGAGAGCAGGACTGTTTCAAGCTAGTTGCTCAGGAGTTCTTTTGACTTGTACCAAACTGGTTCCTTTCCAGCGAATGTCTGGAAGTTAGTCATCTCACTACAGAATTCTTCTCAGAGTGGAGTTTAATTTTAATTTTTATTTTTATTTTTGACTTGCTGTCTGCTTATTTTCCTTCTTGATGTTCTAGCATCAAGCAGATTGAAAGCAACCTTTGACTGTAAACTTCCATAGCATACAATGAAATTATAAAATAGAAGCCTAGTGTAGAGCATCTAGTGAACTTTAAAGGAATGTTGTACAAGGCTAAGAAAACAATAGTCAAGCCAGAGACCACATAACCAGAGTAATTCTTTTTTCTGTGACCACACAAAACAGCCATTAGCCAGTCAGCTTTCAAAGTCACACAGTGAGAACAGGCCATAAAAACCCCTCGCACCTTAAAGGTGCACTGGGGTGAGGGAGATCCCAAGGGCCCAGTCCCCTCCCTGGGCCTGACCCCTAGCAGCCCACTTTTATGCTCCCTCTTCCTCGCTCCCTTCTCCCCACTACTGGGTGCTGCTTTCTGCCTGATCGCATCACATCTCATTCCCACTCAAGCAGAAAGCAGTGCTGTGCCACCAAACCCTCCTCTTCTCTCCAACACGCTCTGCATTGCTGAGTGCTGCCTTGGATCAGAAAATGCCCTGGTCAGGAACAAGCTGCACTTGGCAGCAGGGAGGTGAAGGGAGGGAAAGAACAGCAGCAGGGAACGGAGAGGGAGATCAGAAGTAGCAGAAGCAGACAGCCAAAGGGTGAAGGGAATTAGAGACGAGTCTACCTTGCTAGCACTGCTCCCTTGAGCTACAGCTTAGCAGTGGCCCTAAAGGAGAGTAAGTCAGGAGAAAGAACAACCCCTGACTCTCATCTATGCTGGGAAAGTCAGAGTGGAAAACATCAGGAGGTGCAACTTCCCAGGAGCCAAGTAATGTCCCTTCCCCGCCCCCATATTTGGCTGTGCCCTAACCCATGTCTATCGTGTTGGAGCCACACATTTTTTACCTTTCTATAGGAAACAGAGACTCACTCACCATGTATGACAGAAAACCCCTTGCATTGTATCAGGCATTTTAATACTGTACGTTGCTTTTTCATACATAAGACAAAGTATTAAACATTGGCGTTTGGTATAAGAAATGAAGTAACAATGTAAGTTGGAATGCTGCATGCCAAAGGTCAAATTTCTTTACATCAATTCAGTATGTATATCATGCAAACAAAATTATGAAAAATACACATGCATTATTTATAGTGCAACTGTTTCCGAGAGACAATCCGTTACAGTTTGGCAGAGAAATAAAAATCTTAGGGATTACTTAATTCACATGAGAACTATAAGAAAAGGAACCACTACTATTAAGTACAAGCATAAAAGAAAGATCATGTTGGAAAATAGAGGAATAACCCATCAGGAAAAATCTTTATCTTAAATTCTTAAGCAAAAAGCTGCATGCAGAACCACCCATAGCAAAAGAATCATTTAATGAACATGCTACAACAAAGGCAACAAAATATGTACTTACAAATATCAACAACATTTACTATAGTGGTTCTCATATTTTTACTGTGGCCGTGCATGCAACCATAGCAAATTCAGAGTGGTCACATTTTTTATAGTTAAAAAAATTATACTGGTTATTTGAATGTGCCATGTTCATAAGTCCTTTCAATGCAAACAATAATAATACAATTAATAAATGCCACAAAAGTTACAGGGGTGCTTCCAACCATTTTATTTTTATTTATTTATTTTAAAAATTTGAAACTTGAGGATATGAGATACAGTTGGGAAGCCAGTAAATACTGCCAGTTGACTGCCTATTATTTAACCATAGTCAAATATCCCATGAAGTGAAAAATGGCCTTATGTAGGCAGCACCTGTCTTTTTTATTGCATCATGGTCAGAGACCCATGTCTATTGCAAGGGGGAACAAATTTGCATAATAGTATATTTACATACACAACTCTTCTTTTTAGCACACAATGACCCAGCAGAAAACACATCACCCCAGCAGCACAGGCCAAAGAGCCCCTGCACACGCCTAAGCAAAAAACACACACCACAATCCAACCACAGCAACAAACATGCCCCAAACCAAAAAGTTACACATCCCAAACACAGACCCCCAAAACTAATAAAAGCCAATAGCCCTTACCCCTTATTAATCAAGCACACCTTAAAAAGAAAAAAGCCAAGAAGAAGAATTGTTCAGTCTTGAATATTGTTCACATTAAGCCTAATCGAGCACTGTTAAACATTATAATTGTTTGGGGGTGGGTTGGGATTTTTGTGTTACGCTGTAGCAGTTTTATAATGCACTGTTTTTATAGATTTTATATTTGTTTATATTTATATTTACATTTATGTGTTTCTATGATTTTTGTTAGCCTCCCCAAGCTGCCTGAGGCGGGATGGGATGCGGGATACTAAATGTGGTGCCTACAATGTTGAAAGTAGCTAGCAAAGCCCAAGCCCTGGCAGTTTGAAAGTGTGCTTGTGTATTGAAATCAATCTGAATTTTTAACTGTAGAGTTAATTTATTATTTAGAGTTAAACAGAGTTAAATTATTTACTTGACATGCTATTACCCTCGAATGCCACCATCCACTATGGAAATTTCTGTAGGGCTATAGGGGGCACCTGTGGAGGATGTGGGGCAGGCAACGTAAGGTATTGGGCGAAACTGTCAATTTAATAGCACAAACCTTTGTGATTGGTAATAGAAGGGATCGTGATATATAATTGGTTGGAATGATTAACCAATTCACAACATTGTTACCTGCAGACTGGGTATGGAACTTGTGTTTTACCTTTTAGAGTAATTTTGTCCTCTACTGTCCTAACAGAATCTGTTGTACAGAATCTATTGCCTGGGGAAAGGTTCATGTGTATTGCTGCCTCTGGCAGGAATAAAATCATAAGAATGATTTGTTATTTTAATTTGTTGGGTTTGGTTTGTACTGTAAACTTGGAAATAATTTTAATTTGATTTCATTAGTATGTATTATAATCATAAATAGCAAATAATCTTAGGGGCCTAGCTTGATAGCTATGCGAGTACTTCAGCCTATTTTTTAAAGTGTATAGTTTACTGTGCTTTTGCAATTTTGTACGACCTATGGTCAAACAATAAACTACTTATTTATTTACTACTAATAAAAATATTTTATTTATATAGCAACCCTCCACTAGATGACAGTTGAAGCACTTTACAATATTTGAAATACAACAATACACCATAACCTAAAATCCATATAAAACTCATTTAAAACATTTAAAAGGGGGAGAAATGGGGAAGAAAAAATACATGAAGGGAAAACAGCAGTGGATCCTCTAAAACACCTAGAGAACAAAAAATGTTTTCAGGTGCTTTTTGAAGATTAGGAGTTAGGAACGAAGACAAACATCCGGAGGGAACAAGTTCCACACTGGGGGGCCCTCCACAGCAAAAGCCCATCACCAGCCAACTTAAGTCACAATGGAGGGATCCCCAAACAGCAGGTGACATCTGAACACAGATAGCCAGATGAGGTTCTAGGACCAGGTCTCAAATATAGCCAAGGTCTATGCTGTTCAGGGCCTTAAAAACCAGCAGCACAATTTTAAATTCAATCTGCCACTCTACAGGCAGCCATCACAGCTGCCCAAACCAGTAAACAGTCATGCTGCTGAATTCTGAACAAGATGCAAGCGACAAAGAACCACGTGGAAGCCCATAAAAGAGGGAATTACAAAAATGAATGCTTTAGAAACACTTGACTGCTTAAATATTTTTTGACTGGTCAAATACCCAGTCTTAATCCGAGAATCAGTGATTTACTGTATACATAATAATATATGACCATTTGGGTGATATGTGGCTATGAAACTCCAGTACTTCTACCAGGCCATAATCTTAATAAAGGCAACATCCAGGACACCAGCATAGCCCCTTAAGGAATGCAGTAGTATTAAGCAACACATTAACATAGTTTACAAAATGTATATACTAATAAAGGCCTTTGTGTTTTGCATTAAGCATAGTGGACTGTAAAGGAAGACGCTGCATAAATATCATCATCCATAAACCAAATACTAGATAGCTGGAAAATAAATCATCCATTAATCATCCTAAATGATGTTTCAACCTCAGTAATTTTTCTCCTGATTACAGCGAAAGTGTCATTTTAAAATGTCTTTTGTTGCAGTTCCTTTATTGTAATTTAAGAAACAATGATATCAAAGAAAACTCACTGAACAGGAAGTTACTTATATAATTGCTGAAGTGGAAAATAATTTAATGTTCAGTTAGACATTATGTTATATATCGATGCATTTCTCCAAAAGATTTCAAAATAGATCTCTTGGACACCAAAAGAAAGAAAAGTAAGAGCAAAGGGAGGTAATTTATGGAGTGGTTAGAAATCAGTTTTAACACTTACTTTTGCAAAGATCTGAAAGATGTCTGCTGTAGGTGGCAGCTGAGAAGTATCCTGGATCTCCTCTTTCAGATAGATCTGCAATGCCTGCACAAGATGCCCAAGGCCTTCTTTAATTTCATCACTTAACTTGTCAATATCTAAAGAAAGGAAGGAAAAAACACAGTAAAGCCTGAGCAGAATCTTCTGATGATTCCTTCAAGAAGACCAATGGCAGCTGTGTAATCTCGACACTTCCAACCCCAAATTTAATTTTGGCAGAGGGCAAATATATCTATATGTTTTCTGACAGCTCCATATCATCACAAAGCAGTTTTTATCTGGTTGCCACTGGCAAATCATCTGAACATTATGGTAAATGAAAGATCAAAGGCTTAAAGACAAAACAGATGTGTAAGCAGATGTATGATGTTAAATACAAAATTAGTCAGTTGGGTTTGTTGCAATAAAAATATGTTTATATTTATTATTCTACAATTTCCTCCTCCTTATACAGCTGCATAGATTTTCATATGGTATTCTTCATGTTAAGTTCCAAAACATTTTGACAGACAAAATCCTACTTATTTTGATAAGAAAAATAAGCTAAGCAGAATGTAGCCACCACCCACTGGACACGGTAGGCTCTTGACAAGTGGAGCCCACCATTTCGACAAATGTGGGTTAATGTGCGTCCGTGTGTCCACATCCTGTCAATTAAGTCATGTGTAGTCTTGAGCACATACAGGTCCACCAGCACCATAGAGTCAGGGACGAAAAGCCTAGAGTGTTCTGAGGAGCAAACATTTCCTGCCCCTCTCTCCACTCTTGCTCTACATCCTCCTTAAAAAGCCAACACGTGCCAAATTCAAACATGCGTTGTGCCAGCTCATCCTGGTTTGCAGCACGTGCCCAGTGCCCTCTCTTCACAATCCATTACATTTTAAGGAGCGACTTTCACAGGCTTTACATTGCTGTGGTCATGGCTCAGAATGAAAGCCAGGCAACTATGGTAAGTGAATGCACCTGGGGGTGAGGGGGCATTTACACAGTTGCATGAAAAAAGCTCCTGTTTACTGTTATGTGATTTTTTCCCTCCATTTATTATGGTGTTCACAGGCAACTACCAGCACTACCTCCGCTACTTCCGGTGTCCCAGCCCAGGCACTCTCCACCTACAAGTCTGCCCTCTAGAAGTGTATTCCCTGGAGCGAGGAAAAGACAAGGGCCTTCATCACTCTGTGGTGGGAGCAGAAGGTCCAGTACCAACTGGTCAAGCGCTATTGGAATGAGGAAGTGTTCCAGGAGATTTCTCTCCACATGACACAGCAGGGATACACCAGGACATGAACCAGTGCTGGCAGAAGGCAAAGGACTTAAGGTGTGGCTATAGAGATCTGGGATAACAACTTCTCCTCTGTCCTCAGGAGGAAAACATCACCATACTATGAGCTGCTGGACCAGTTCCTGTGTGTGGATAGAACCATCATGGCATTCCACCTCTATGACTGTACCTTTGTCAGGGGCTAGAAGCAAATGAATATTGCTCCCCCATTGCCCATTCCCACTCCAACTGCTCCTGCTTTCCCTACGGAAGCCATGGCCACCAGTGGAGATCCCTCCACACCCATCCCCACCCTGGAAACAGCAACGGTCGACAAGGACATGAGCACCGTGACTCTGGTGGTCTACCCCCTCGATCTTGAGAGCCAGCCTCTGCTTGAAGAGCCACAGGAAGAGTTTGTGGGGGGTACGGAGAACCTGGCGGCCATGTTTAAAGAGGAGATGGAGGAGAATGGTAAGTTAATGTTCCCTGGGGGGGTGGGGAGGCTAGGTTTTCACAGCTGCATGATAAAGGCTTCCATTTATTGTTATCTAATTATGTCTGTGGGGGTGGGTGGTTATTTACGGTGTTCACAGGTGGCCAGAAGAGCATTAGGATACTCTCGAGGACACAGCAGCACCAGAGGTGAACAGTGTGTGGGGGAAGTAGGTGGTAAAGCACCATGGCAAGTCTTCACGCTCTGGGGTGGGGAGGCACCATGGTGGGCTGGCAAGCTTTGGCGGGGGGGGGGGGAAGAGTGAAAATAGTAGGCAAGGATGGAAGAGCTAATGGCAATGCTTGATTTCTGTATGCTCTTCGCTCCTCTACAGTGATCACAGGAGGAGGATCATGTGCTGCTCCAATCCCACCGCAGCAACCTCTCACAGATACATATTCCTGCTTCATAGGTACTTGTTCCTACGTCCCTTTGCACGTGCAGGAAGGACAGCCGTTACATTGGGCAAAATGGGCAGTTTGGCCTAATGGCTTTCCTTGTTGTTTTGTTACATGTCTGCCGCTGCAATGGCCGTCCACAAGTGCCCAGTGGCATCAGGGGCTGCAACTGGCAGCACACCAAGGATTTGGTGAGGGAGCTGCTTGGGGAGACCACGCAGTGGATGGATGGGATCCAGGATGCCAATTCAGGGCATGGCCCAGAAGCACAGGTAGCTTGTGCATCAGAATACTGCATAATGCAAGGTCTTGAATGCCAAGGCCTACCTGGATCACCGACAGGAGGACAGGCACTGGGCCCACCTCTGGCAACAGTACAAGCGCTCATACAGCGTACTGGAGAAGGCAAGCATGCAGATGGGAGATCTGTTGTCCTAGTCTCTCCAGATCCCGAGCTCCCTTCTCCAGCATGTAGCTGCCACGAGCACAGAAATTGATGCTTAGGGGCAGGCACCATTTGCAAACCCCTCTTCGGCAGATCGTTGGCTTCCATAACCATAAGGTAACATTCTGTAAAAAAGGTTTGGGAGTCCTCTAACAAAGGTTGAGAAGAGCATCTTCAGACATGGCTTTAAACTGGGTTCTACAGGGGATGGTGACAAAAGCCTACAAGTAAGGCCATAGGTAAGTACAAAGGAGGGAGACCTAAACAATGGATTTGAAGTTTGGAGAACTTATTATTATTATTATTATTAACAAACATTTATATAGCGCCAGCAGGGTACCTGGCACTTTACAAAGTAATAAAATAGACACGGTCCCTGCCCCTAGGGCTTACAATCTGAGAGACAGGAGCTGGGGGAGAGACTTAGGAAGGGGAACAGAGGGAGAGACAAGGGGTCTAACATTCATGAAGATGCGAGGTCTCAAGTGCACGTACTTGGCTTGGTTACGATGAGAATGACAGCAGGCAGGTCCATGTTGCAAGGATAAGGGTAAACCGATCGTAGGTATAGGAATAGTGGCTCAGCAGGATAAAGAGTCAGACAGAGCAGAGCGAAAGAGGTGAGTTTTAAGGAGAGATTTGAAGGTATGAAGGGAGGGGGCAAGGCGGATGTGGACAGGGAGGGAGTTCCAGGCATGGGGGGCAGCAAGTGAGAAGGGACGAAGGCGCTTAGGGGAGCAGGGAAGGCGTGGAAGGGTGAGAGAAGGGACAGAGGAGGAGCGAAGTGCACGGGCTGGAGTATGGAGGGCGATAAGTGCAGAGAGGTAGGGGGGAGCAAGGTTGTGAAGAGCTTTATAGGTGAAGACTAGGAGCTTGTGCAGGATTCGTTCAGGAAGGGGAAGCCAGTGAAGCGAAGAGAGGAGGGGCTGCACATGGTCGAAGCGACTGGCGAGGTAGATGACCCTGGCAGCAGAGTTTTGGACAGAGATGAGGGGAGAAAGGTGAGACCGGGGAAGGCCAGTGAGAAGGAGGTTACAGTAATCGAGGCGAGAGATGACCAGAGCATGAACAAGAGTTTTGGCAGATGAGACAGAGAGAAAAGGGCGAATCTTAGCAATGTTATGGAGGGAGAAGCGACAGGATTTAGCAACAGAGTCAATGTAGGGTTTAAAAGAAAGGGACCAAGCAAGGACCAAGGTAAAGCAAGGAGTGCTTGTTTGAGACCTATTACTAGTACCCTCAAGCACTGTACCATACGCTACTGCAAAGAATATGAGGAACAAGTAGGATGAAGCAGAAGCCATAATCTGCGAAGGAATGTATTACCTAATTGGCATTACAGAGATTGGGTACAATAACTCTAATGACTGGAATATCAAGATTGAAGGGTATAACTAGAACCAGAAGGACAGGCAAGGTGAAAAAAGAGAGGATGCCGCACTATTTATCAAGAACAAATTGTGTTGCGCAGAGGTCCAAGATAAGAAGAGAGGCAGTTATAGAAAAAAAGCGGGGGGAAAAGACAGACCCCAGGAGATGCATTTCTTTTGACCTATGAACACTAGCATACTTTGCCACTACTTCAAAGCACTTTCTGAATAACTAAAACTTGTGCTGTACAGAAAAAAATGCCTCACGTATGAAATCAAGCCTCCGCTTGGCCAAATCACATCTAGAAAAAGCACCATACCCTAGGAACACAGTGGACTGCAATCTTCAACAACAGCAGCAGCAAACTATCTGACAGAGCTGAAAATTCTAGCTAAAAAAATCCTCCAAAGATCACAAGTCTTTATCTATTCACTACATGCTCTCTGAAAAGCATTAAGATGCCTTTTCCTTCGATCTTCATTTTTAAAAAGGGAAATGGAAACTTTTGTGTTTATAAATATATGCTGAAGGCACCCAACTCTACCTCTCTTTTTCATCCAACACAGACCCAGCAGTCTCGGTGCTTACTCAGTGTCTGTAGGGGACTGGATGAGGGCGAACTGACTGAAGTTGAATCCTGACAAGACGGAGGTTATGTTGGTGGGTATGGCAGTCTCCGTCATTGACAGGGTTCGCCCTCCGCTGTTTCCCTGGGTCTGTAATCTGGGCGTGCTCCTCGACCTGCAGCTCTGCATGGATCTCCAGGTGGGGTGGGTGGCAAGGAGTGCATTTTGCCAATTACATCTGGTGCGTCTGCTTCAGCTGTATGTTTCAGATAGCAACCTGGCCACCATCATCCGTGCTTTCATTACCTTCAGATTGGACTACTATAACGCACTCTACTTGGGGCTACCCATGGTGATGGTCCGGAGACTGCAGCTAGTACAGAATGCAGCAGCCCATCTTCTTATGGGGTCAGGCTGCCATGAGCACATTACACCGGTGCTCCAGGCTCTGCACTGGCTGCCTATAGTCTTCCAGGCCTGGTTCAAAATGTTGGTGTTGACCTATAAAGCCCTATATGGCCTTGGCCCAACTTACCTATGGGATCGCCTCACTCTCCATGGTCTGGAGCGACCCCTGTGGTCAGCCAGGAGCGCCCTCCTTGAGGTCCCCCATGTGGCTTGGGGGGCCACTATGGAGATGGCGTTCTTGGTGGCCACACCCCAAAAGAAAGAAAGAAAGAAAGAAAGAAAGAAAGACAGACCAACTGGAACCTACTGTGCATTTGAAAAAAAAAAAAATAGAGAGAGAGAGAGAATTCATTTAACCCACCACTAGAATAAAATCACCTCTAGGAGGAAATGCAGCAATTTTAATAGTGCAGCACAGAGGGGCATTTCAGTTAAGGACAAATGTAAAGAAGAATACTGCATTCACATGAAACTTCAGGGAGATTTTAGAGAGGCAGAAGCAGAATGCAATCACTCAAATTGGAATTTGGCCAGGACACCACAGTTTATGATTTCTGCAAATGAGTCCCATGGGATCTTTAATCAAGACCATGGTTTCACATTTATTCTGAGATCAAAAGTAAAAACCAAGTTAGAAACAGAACTGGGTGGGTTTAAAAAGCGGTTTAGATGTCTGTCTTTGTCAGGAGTCCAGGCTTGTGTCATTGGCAAGAGTGGGCTAGCGCTGGGGCCATGATCAGGAGTCCTGTCCTGGACTTCCCATATAATCAAGCCAAAAAGGGTGATTCAACAGTGTAGTTGAATCCATAGCAGAGTCAGGAAACTAGGCAAGCAGACAATAAGGAAACGGGATAAGGCATGAAGGGGGTAAGTCCTACTAGTAGCAGACTGGATCTCTGTCTGAAGCTCAGAACTAAAGGCTGGCCATAGATCCAGGAAGTATTGCTGCGTCCTTTCAGCTGATCCAGTCAGAGCCCTGTAGCCAATCAGGATACAGGTTCAGGAGTCCCTGAGAAGAGCAACCAACAGTACCAAATCCTGACAGTCTTGTACAGGAAGCTAACTGGGGCAAGTTCTCTAACTGTATGAAAAAAAAAGTTTCAGTCATGCTGTTCCCAGTAATAATCCTAGGACACACATAGCAAGCCATCTTCATATAGTGCTTAAATGTATTTCTGTGGCCCCTAGAACTTCAATAAATGCTGTCTTTTTTGCCCATGTTGGAAAAGATGGCAGCAGACAGCACTGACAGAATAAGAATGAGAGCAAGCAGTTTTAGTAAGTACCTGACACTTTAGCTTGAGTATAAAGCAGATGACCATACAGCACAACGCATGTAGGAAGCTCAGCCAGTCATGTGAGAGCATCTATTCACAGGGCCTCTCCATGATGGCAGATGCACAAGTCATAACTATTACAGCTGGCTAAGTGAAACTCAATCTGTCTTGAGAGGGGAAGGGGGGGGTAGTTCTTCCAAACTTCACAACCCTCTCAGCAAGTGCAGGAGAGTGCGGCTCGCAGCCTTCAGCAACAGAGAAGGCTCAACATGGAGAATGGAGTCCTCAGGTTATTTCAAAAGCTACAGAGCTATTTTTATACTAAAAGAGCAACCCATCTGCAGCTGCAAGAATCTCCTGAAACCTCTTGAAGACCCCCGTCTCCATACTAAGCCCTCTGTGCTGCTGCAAAGGGGACTGGCCAAAGCCAGGCAGCAGAAAGAAGGCTCAGCATGGAAATGGGGAAGCAGGAGTCTATTCATGCGATACAATGCCACTAAGCACAGGTTTTCATATTTATTTTTCTGACTTGCTGGAGTCCTAATGAAACATTCTTTCATGAAGCTACCACAAAGTAATAAGTAAGCAGGATAAGTGGCTGGCTTGGCTGCTCTTGGTTAAGCTGCTGTGAGATAAGAGGGCGAGCAAGTATTGACCCTGTTTGTTGTCAAACAGAGGGGAAAGGGTGGGAGCTGGGAGTTGTTGCTCAATCACGTAATAAAGTTTTCTAGCATAAATAAAACCAAGCAATTCAAGAAGACAATTATTTTACCTCAAAATAATAGTTTTTCAAATTGTTATCCTAGCAGCTCATTGTTCTAGGTAGGCAATTTTCAATCTGTAAAGTTTGGACTTGTTTAATTAAAAGACATGGATACCACAAAGTTACAATTTTTCAGTGTCAGACCTTGATTTTAAAGTGGTCCTGATCCAGAAGTTAAACTTTTAATTATAATGTGTGACAACACCCAAATTTCATTAAAAAATTAGAATGTCTAACCATTTTCCATGTCCAATAGCTTTGATGGTAAAAAAAACATTATTAAACTTTCACCTCCCACTTTATTCTGCCAGTCTGGCATCAAACCTCGCTATGGCAGTGGTAATGTATGTCACCATAACCCTTTTCAGAGGAGCCAATATGTTCCTTTTCCAGCTCCTTTCAGAAACTACTTTGTCAGTTCCATAAACCTGACAACATCTCACATACCCTAGATCTGAAATTAAGGACCTGGAATGTTACCGGGCCTTCTGTTGTTTTTGCTTCTTCTAAACCAAGGGATTGTTTACATGCTTATTTGCACCAGTAAAACTACGATTGTTTAGAAACAGAGATTGCTCCATCAGTACATTTCTACCAACAGAAATTCATTGTGACTGGAGGAATTTGTCTTTAAATTTGCTTCCTCTAAAGGAAATGCTGCAGTAAGAAAGCAAAACAAACACGAGCTGTTGTAGATTTTTAATATATTGGTCAAATGACATGATTAAAATTATACAGGATTCATACCATATTCTTAGCCAAATTCTAATAGTTTTTTAAAATTAGGCAAACAGATTCATCTAGATACAAGTTTCCCTTTAATGTTCTCTTCTCCTGAACTGACCTTTGAGTTATTGTCAACTTGAAAGATCAGTGCTGAATTTTATTTTAACAGCAACTTGAATTTGAAAGATTAGAAGGCAGTACTGTCCACAGGTAGCTGAAACTGATGGAAACACAGGAATCTTAGTGGCACAACCTGGCACTTCCCTCCACCCAATAATTACATTTATATCCTCATCTCTTTTATCAGGGGTTTTGTGGAACCTGTATGCACAAAGCCAATATTAAATTAGTGACAAGCTGAAATAGGTGGAAAGACTTAGCGATAAGAATATTTTAAAATACATAGGCTTCTGCAACAAACAAAACAAACAAAAAAACAAAACCAACCAAAAACCTCTAGCTGAATGTCATGAAGCAGCTACAGGGATGAGAAACAGCCACTATGCAGTTGCATGGTGTGTCAGCATTTCTGTGAAGAAAACACCTTACACTCCAGGATCTCAGTTTTCATACAAAGAAGAATAAGCCTCTAGTTGTCATGGTTGCAAAGAAAATCTCAGAAAGATGGTGTGTGTAACTGATGCAGTGCTTTCTATACGAATCGATGGAGAGTCTTGAATAGTGTAGCCTGTTCTGTTCCTCTAAGTGAGGTGTTAGCAAACCTAATGTTAACTCCACTTTAACACATGGGCGGATTCACGGGGGGGGGGGGGG
>QEPC01003457.1:2861780-2959615 GCA_003113815.1 Sphenodon punctatus
CCTGAGACTTCGCATCCGCCTGAATGTTTGTTTGTCTTCTCCCATGTCTCTCCCGCTGTCCCCTCTCCTTGTCTCCCCCTCCTTGTCTTTTAGATTGTAAGCCACAGGTAGGGACCGCAGCTGATTATATGTTCTGTACAGTGCCAGGTTGTTACTGGCGCTTTATAAATGTTTAATAATAATAATAATAAGATCACAAAAAGATTGTACAAAAACCCTACCACCCTAACCCACAACTCCCCACCCTTCAACCATCTCCCTCACCAAAAGCTTGGTGGAAAAGCCAGGTCTTGCATTGTCAGCGAAAGGAGGAGAGGTCCGGGGCCACCCAGGTCTCTTCCGGGAGGGAGTTTCACAGTGTAGGTGCAGCCACTGAGAACACATCCAGAAACTGGGGGGTGAGGCGGCCCCACAGGTAAGTAGGGTCTAGGCCATATAGGGCTTTATAGGTAAGCACCGACACCTTGAATTGGGCTCAGAAGACTATAGACAGCCAATGCAGATAAAGCACCAGTGTAATGTGCTCATGGCGGCCCGTTCTCATAAGGAAGTGGGCTGCCGCATTCTACATCAGCTGCAGAATCTGAACCTTCCCCCAAGGGTAGCCCTACGTAGAATGAGTTACAATAGCGTAGTCTAGAGGTGATGAAAGCATGGATGATGGTGGCCAGGTCAGAATCCGAGACATACGGCTGAAGCCACCGCACCAGATATAACTGGCAGAAAGCGCTCCTCGCCACAGCATCCACCTGGACATCCAGGCAGAGCTGGGAATCAAGAAGCACTGCTAGACTCTGAACCTGAGGGACCAACGGGGGGCGAATCCCATCAATGATGGGGGATACCACGCCCTACCCAATATGGAAGAATACCAAGCAATTACCCACTACATGGGTCTTGGCCTACTGCTTCTTGACAATACTTTGGCTTATGACTCCATTGCTAGCTAATGCAAGGCTCACGTGCCTTTTGCTTGGTTTGTCTTGCCCTGGTTTTGTAAATGTTCCATGACCTACTTTTAAGAAGCTGATACTAAGGTTTTCTGTTTATGTGGTTTCCTGTTGACATTTCTGTGATGGGCTACATCTTCCGGACAGGTGTCGACAGGCCCTCTCCTCCCCCGCAGTAGTCTGGGAGGAGTTAGAGGTGACTTTAAAGGTCATACCCAATAAAACCATCCACTGCTCTTTGCCTAGCAACAGCTATAAGAATAAAGGTTATCATATATGGTAGTTCAATGCTTGCGCATTGGCAAATCATTATATAAGCTACTAGGCCGGACCCATTTAAGGAAATATTGTATGTGTACACCTGCAATTGGTCCATACCACTTTGTGGTACTAATAAGCTGTGTATATATTAACATGCCTCACATCCACCCAGGGCCCATCTGTTGATCTTTGTATCTGACGGTCCCGCAGCTGTGTACCTGAATAAACCTGACTGAACGATCCTGTTGCAGCCTCCTCTCATTTCAGCCTGAAAATCTACCACAATTCCTGGTGTCAGAAGTGGGATGAGAGGAACATAGGAATCCAACAGACTCCTGCGGTAAGTGCTGCCTGGTAGCGGGGGATGCCTTGCTGACGGTGGACCTCTGCTAACAACCGAACCCCATCCTGGTAATTGCCCTAATATCCTGGTGGTCAATTAGGGACTGGAAAATGGGCTCGGCGGCTTCTAAGTTGCCGCCGGGGGATACCCCTGTTAAATACATGTTAGAGAAATATGGGCCCCTGCTGTCAAATGGGTGACTAAGTGAAATTTGTATACCTTTGACAATCCGGAATTGCAATTCCCTCTTGAAGGGTTTTTCTCCTTCCTGGTCCTCGAATATCTTCAAGGTAACCTGGAGGAGAAACACCCCCGCCAAATGGATGTGTGGTATTTGTGGGACGAAGAAGCCTACAAACCCACTGTCCAAAAGCAATTTAAAATTCAACCTCCCGCAGTTATACCCCCAGTTTATACCCAGACTCTCTGTCCATTGTTACCCTCAGCCCCTAAAGTATATCCCAGTCTGTCAGATGACTTACTTGACGGATGTGTGCCGCGGCCCCCGCCGGTGTCTCTAGTGGCTCGGGCGGCAGCCGCTGCTCCTCCCACACCGCCGCTTTCAGACACATCATCGCCGGCCCAGACTCCGCTCCCTCATGAAAACTTGTTTCAACTGGTTGGGATAGGGGATGGTATTGGCCACCGTGTGGCCGCCCGCCACCTCCAAATTCCATCATCCCTTCATCCCCAAGCGGATTTGGACCACGGGCTACCGGCCCATTGGTTCAGGCTCCCTTGAGGGCTTATCTGGATCCCTCGGGAGCAGCAGCTCCCATGGTGGTCCATGTCCCCTGGACCCCTGGGAATATCATGAATTGGGCTAATAGTTTCCCCAAACTTAGAGAATCTCTGGGAGAGTTCAGATCAAAATTACAACAGCATTTCTTTGTCTACAACCCTACATGGGGAGATGTCGAGATGCTTCTCTCGGGTCTTCTCACCCCGGAACAAAAAAGCTCCCTTATATTGGAAAACTAAGTCTCTCGACCAAATTCAAGCTTCTTGCGGCCAAATTTGAGACCAATTACAAGAAGAAAAGGACAAGGCAGAACAAAAGCAAAAACAGGCGGCAGCCAAGCTTTGTCTTTTGCAAGTACGACAGCTTTCAAATCAAAGAAATCCAGGGGAAAGAGGGCAAGGGTGGTGCCCTCGTCGCCATGGTTACCCACCCGGCCCAGGGGGCCCCACCAACACCCAAACCGCCTTGGACAGAGACACTTGTGCATACTGAAAACAAAAGGGACACTGGAAAAATGAATGCCCCCAGCGCAATAACCGCCCATCAACGGGACGAGCCCCTCCTCCCGCCAGGTCCACTTTTCCGCCACCCAGAGGACAGTACCTCTCTTCTACCCACCCACCTCCGCCTGAAGAACATTTCCAGCCTCAGCTGTTTGCTTCCTCCGGCTCCACCTGACAATCTACGGGAACCACCACCACCACCACCACTGATGTATGTACCACTTTATCTGCTTTATCTTTGACTGTAAATCAAACCAGCCCTACTGTTTCTGCTATAATAGACAGAGCCCCTGTAGACTTACTGGTTGATACGGGTGCTACCCGCTCCATGTTGAAGGTTTCTGATGTTTCCACTTTACCTGTTTCTTCTGTCTCCCTCCCCACTGTTGGAGTTGATGGTGTTCCCAGCTCCCAGCCCCTTTCTGAGGTGGCCACTGTAACCATCGGACCCCTCACCGAGCAGCATTCTTTCCTTCTCAGTAGGAACACCCCGGTCAACCTCTTGGGGAGAGACTTGCTTTGTAAATTACAGGCAACCATCCACTGTTCTCCGGATGGAATTTTTGTCACACTGCCTGAGTCACTTACTCCATCTCTAGTCATGGCCCTTGTTACAGAGGGGACTGAACAGGCGTGCCTGTCTGGCCAGCAGGCCCTTCTTGACAGTCTGCTCTCTCACTTGTGGGCCACCTCACCTGATGATGTGGGGTTGCTATAAGGAGTCGATCCAGTTCTCATTCAGGTTAAAACTAGCAAACCTTTCCCCTCGGTGCCTCAGTATCCCCTTTCCCAAGAGGCTGTTGCCAGAATCCAACCTGTTCTTAAAGCATTTCTAAACTCTGGGGTTGTGGTCCCCACCCGTTACCCTGTAAACAGTCTTATTTTACCTGTCAAAAAAGCCAGGAAAGTTCCATCCCGATGGTACTCCTGTTTTTCGCTTTGTTCAAGACCTCCATCAGGTTAACAATTTCGTTGTACCCCTTCACCCAGTGGTTCCAGACCCAGTCACCACCATTGCTAGTATCCCCTCCTCCGTGTCCTGGTTTACTGTAGTGGATCTCTCACAGGCCTTCTTTTCCGTACCTGTACACCCATTGTCACAATATCTTTTTGCTTTTACCAACCCCTTGTCCCAGATCCAATATACCTTCACTAGGTTGCCCCAGGGGTTCCGCAATTCTCCCTCACTTTTTGGACTGGCCCTTCAGGAAACTAAGTGACTTTCAAATGCCTCCCAACAACTCCCTTGTCACTTATGCTGATGATTTACTTGTTGCCGCCTCTTCCCTTCCTGACTGTCAGTCCGCTTCTCTGTCTCTACTGTCTCATTTGGCCTCCAAGGGCCATAAAGTCTCCCGGTCTAAACTTCAGTTTTGCCAGTACTCCGTCATGTACTTGGAACATGCTATTACGCCTGACTCTTGCTCCCTCACTTTCGATCACTTGCAGGCCATCACTACCCTGCCATTACATTTAACCCGTCGCCAGCTTCAAAAATTTCTGGGTGCAGCTAACTACTGTCGCCAGTGGATTCTAGGATATGCCCAAATCGCCCAGTCCTTGTATACCGCCCTCACTGCCGAACCCTTTGTCCTCTCTGATCAGGCCCATGATGCTTTCCACTCATTAAAGCAGTCTCTAGCCTTCCCCCCCCCCCCGGCCCTGGCGCACCCTGATTACTGTAAAGGGTTTACTCTTTTCTGCCATGAGTTCGCAGGGTTCGCCTTGGGAGTCCTCACGCAAGGATTTGCTGGTTGCCAGTAGCCTGTCGCATACTATTCCACCCGCTTGGATGCCGTGGCCAGAGGCTGCCTCAATGTTTGTGGGCTGTTGCTGCTGCTTTAACACAGCACGCCTCTTTTCTTGTTCTTGGCCACCGCCTCACGGTTGCGGTTCCTCACGCTGTGTACTCTGTCCTTACCCAAGGTAAAACTCAGTTTCTTTCGCATGCTCGCCTTACCAGGTAAGAACTTGTTTTACTTTCTGCTGATAATGTCACTCTCCTCAGAGTACCTCTTTTAAACCTTGCCTCTTTGCTTCCGACCCCGCTTGATGGCGATCCTGACTGTCTTCCACATGACTGTCTTACTGTGGTTGCTCAAACCTCCCTGCCCCATCCGGACCTTTCCGACCATCCTAAGCCAAATGCTGCTCTTAACCTGTTTGTGGACAGCTCCTGCCTTCGTAAGAACAATAAACTGTTTGCTGCTTTTGCTGTTTGCACCCAGTTCGAAGTCCTAGAGGCTCTGCCTGAATTGCGTAGCGCTCAACCTGCCAAACTTGTTGCTCTTACCCGGGCTTGCACACTGGCTGAAAAACAATCTGCTAACATCTTTACTGACTCCCGCTACATCTTTGGCATCTGCCATTCTTTTGGGGCCATATGGCGGCAACATGGTTTCCTTACCTGCACCAGGTCTCCTATCTCATATTCTCCATGCATTTCTGAACTCCTTAACGCTCTTTTACTTCCTTCTTCTCTTTCTGTTATCCATGTTAGGGCCCACACCAGAGCCTCCACCCCAGAGGCCCTTGGTAATCACCTGGCTGATAAGGCTGCACAACGAGCAGCCAGGTGTGGCCCACCCACAACTCTCGTTATTGCAATATCTCTTTCAGAACCTGTACCTTCTACACCTGATGCCTCTGTTCTCTTGTGGCTCCAGTTGGATGCCACCCCGTTGGAACGCTCTATCTGGACCAAAGCCACCTGTGTTCCTGACCACCAAAGTCTCATCCGCCACCCCGATGGACGTCCTGTTGCCCCATGAGCCCTCCTACAGTACCTTGCTCGTGTGGCTCATCTATGCACACACACGAACAAAGGGGGGGGGGAAATCACCTCTCAAATCTCCACACATTGGTTTGCCCCTTTTGTCACCACTGAAGCCCGCCAACTTGTTCGCTCCTGTCCTACTTGTCAACTGTACAGCATTGCCAAGGCTGCTCCGGTTTTCAGTTCCTCACGACCATGGGCCGAGGGACCCTTTCTTCACTTACAGATTGACTTCATAGACCTTCCCCCAGCACAGGGCTATAAACACATGCTGGTGGTTATTTGCCTCTATTCCGGCTGGACCGAGGCCTTCCCCTGTCAAAGGACTGATGCCACTACAGTGGCCAAACACCTTCTTAAGGACTTTATCCCACGGTTCGGGATACCTCTCTCCATTGATTGTGACATGGGCTCGCATTTTACGGCCTGACTCACTAAGACTTTGTGTAAAACTTTGAGTATTTACCTCTATTTTCACACCCCATACCACCCTCAAAGCAGTGGTCAGGTGGAACGCAAGAACTCTGACCTTAAAACCAGACTGTCAAAGGTCATACGAGACACTGGCTTACCTTGGCCTGAGGCCCTACCTTTGGTCCTCATGGCCACTCACTCTGCCCCTAACCGCAAACATGGCCTGTCCCCCTTTGAATTGGTTATGGGAAGACCTATGAGGGTGGGGATAGAACCCAGACTTGCTAGGAAGGAAGGCCTTACTGAACTCTCTGACAGTATTGCTGATTATGTTCTGTCCCTATCCAGGGCACTGCAGATTTCTAAAAATAAGACCAAGGCTGCCTTCACTCTGCCGGCTACCAAACCTTGCTATTGGCCAAATCCGATAAGCAGTCAAGGAATTACACTCCAATCTAACCCTGGTTCCCTCTGATGGGTGGGAGATTGATGGAGACCTTTTCTCTTGGCTTGAGGGCCTCTTCCCCAACATTCCGGCTTTCGTCAGGCGCATACTATACGGGGTTGTGTCCTTTCTCCTGCTGTTTGTATTAATATATTGTGTTTAAGGCCCTGTTTTGCCTCATTGACAAATGTACAAAGAGTACTTCTGCCCTTGAGAAAAAAATTCAGGTTCGCAAGCTCATTGATGAGCATGCCCGTTTAAAACTCAAAAGCCTCAAAAGGGGGGACTTATGGAAGAATACCAAGCAATTACCCTCTACATGGGTCTTGGCCTACTGCTTCTTGACAATACTTTGGCTTATGACTCCATTGCTAGCTAATGCAAGTCTCACGTGCCTTTTGCTTGGTTTGTCTTGCCCTGGTTTTGTAAATGTTCCATGACCTACTTTTAAGAAGCTGATACTAAGGTTTTCTGTTTATGTGGTTTCCTGTTGACATTTCTGTGATGGGCTACATCTTCCGGACAGGTGTCGACAGGCCCTCTCCTCCCCCGCAGTAGTCTGGGAGGAGTTAGAGGTGACTTTAAAGGTCATACCCAATAAAACCATCCACTGCTCTTTGCCTAGCAACAGCTATAAGAATAAAGGTTATCATATATGGTAGTTCAATGCTTGCGCATTGGCAAATCATTATATAAGCTACTAGGCTGGACCCATTTAAGGAAGTATTGTATGTGTATACCTGCAATTGGTCCATACCACTTTGTGGTACTAATAAGCTGTGTATATATTAACATGCCTCACATCCGCCCGGGGCCCGTCTGTTGATCTTTGTATCAGAAGGTCCCGCAGCTGTGTACCTGAATAAACCTGATTGAACATTCCTGTTGCAGCCTCCTCTCATTTCAGCCTGAAAATCTACCACACCAACAACATCCCCTCCATCTTGTCGGGATTCAGCTTCAGTCGGCTCGCCCTCATCCAGTCCCCCACAGGCGCCAGACACTGAGTAAGCACCAAGACTGCCGGGTCTGGGTCGGATGAAAAGGAAAGCTAGAGCTGGGTGTCATCAGCATATTGACAACACCGAACATCAATCCTTCTCACCACTTCACTTAGCGGCTGCATGTACTCATTGAATAGGAGAGGGGCAGAACAGAACCTTGTGGGACTCCACACAAGAGGTCCCGGGGAGGTGACGACAAATCCCCAAGCACCACCTGCAGAGTTCTCCCAGCCAGGAAAGAGTGGAACCATTGGAGAACAATTCCACCCACTCCAGCTCAGTCCCGCAAGCAAGTCACCAACATATCGTGATCAACGGTATCAACACTGCCGACAGATCTAACAGAATCAGCAGGGTCAATCGACCCTGATCTAATTCACGGCAGAGGTCATTGACCAAAGCCACAAGTGCAGTCTCAGTGCCATAACCTGGACGAAAGCCAGACTGCGAGGAAATCTAGAAAACTGATGTGGTCCAGATGCTCCTGAAGCTGCTGAGCCACTACCCGTTCAATAACTTTCCTTAAAAAGGGAATGTTAGAGACTGGCTGATAGCTGGCAAGGGAGTTAATGTCAAGTGATGGCTTTTTGAGCAGGGGCCGCACCACTGCCTCTTTGAAGGCAGCTCAGCACCCTGTCCTCCCTAAGGGAGGCATCAACCACCCCAGCCAACGGTGGTCCAAATGTCTCCTGGCTGGTCTTGACCTACCTTACCTATAGTGTGACTTCCGTCATAATATAATCAGACAAGTATCTTACTTGTGCAAAAGTCAATGAAAATTGTACTTGAGGAAGTACTTGAGGAAAGATTACAGAATTTGACCATATTTTCCATACAAATTTCAGCCCCCGCCTCTGCAAAAGTGTTTCCCTTGGGTTTTTTTCCCCCCACAGAACATAATGAAGGAAGGGCTGTCCACAAGAAAAACAAGATAGTCATACAAAAATGGCATGTATTTAAAAATCATGTTCTTGGCAATCACTTACTTGATTGAAGATCAGAAAAAGAATAGAGTTTTTCAGAAGGACATGCTGATTGTCTAAGCTGAGGAGAAAAACAAATAAATTAACTAATAATACAAATTAGCACTTACACAGGACATTTTATCTCGAAAGTACTTAAAACCTGAATTAATCTTCACAGTATTCCTGTGAGATAAGTAAATAATAGCAACAGTATCAACATAACACTGTTGTTTTTGTCATTGTTGTTATTACACTTCTCACTAATTTATGTTCTCAGCTTTGGCAGTTTATCTCTAGTAATTGGCTTTACCCCTGTATCCCATAACCAAGAACAAATTATGAAATTAGAAATGTTCTTTCACTACATGCAACTAATTATTATGTAGTACACGCAAAGATGTTCGTTATATGAATTGCCAACTATATATGCACAAGGGCTACAAAAGATTATAACAAGTTGCATTCTAACGTCTCGAACTACACTATCTATACATTATATAATATCATACTGATGTGAGAATAAAATCATTATGGCTAGAGTCAGCAAAAAGGGTAAATTCTTTGCTGAAGTCAAGGAGGTCACAGATGGTTTAAATAAACACAAAGTTTAGTCCATAGAAATTAAAGCGAACCACCATTTTTAAAACTGTGGCCCAGTGTTTGAAGCACGTAAAGAAAAAATTAAGGGAGGCTAAACAAAGGTCTGCAAAGCATGCATCTGTACATCTGAAAGGAAGATTTCAATTCCAGGCAAACTGTATGCAACTGTACTGAAAAAAGTACTACTTCTATTCTTACAGATGTCAACAGGAGAATTTCTTTGGAATCCCTTGAGACGGGCATCATCTCTATGCATTCGTACAGTGCATAGCACAATGGTGCCTTTGTCCATAACTTGGGCTCCAAGACACTACTGTAGTAGATACAGTAATAAATAGCACCACCTTCCATTACTTTCACAGGGTCTGAAGCCTAGCACAGAATATCACTTACCAGTTTAAACACAATCCTGCCAACAAGTCTCACTGAGTCTGGGGGAAAGTTTGGATCAATGCTCTTCAGAGATTTGCATTCCCGCTTGTGGTCCTGCCAAGCTTCCTTCTGCTCATGTAAATAAATAAATAAATAAATAAATACCACCCAGTCTATTTTACCATTGTTGTTAATGAACATTCAGTGACCATGATCACAAACATTATTGTAACATCTAAATGGATTATAAGAACAGGGACCAGTTCTCTTCCCATACTGTCTGTTTGTTTTTTTAAAAATGGGTTAACTATAACGAAGTTAATTGCGATTTACAAAAGGTGCCAGAAAAAGGCATCCACAAATATTAATCATCCACCCACACACACATCATTCTTTTGCAAACCCATCAGCAGTTAGGCCAGCACTTCTCAAATATTTTGCCTGCATGTCTCCATTTTGAGGTACAGATATTCACTCATGATCCCAAACAAAAAGGACATACAAAATATAGCAAATACAAGCTAAGCATGCGTACCTGCAGCTCTTGAATGTACCCGTCTCTCACCATGTCTCCCTGGTCTCCCCTCGCTTGCCTATTCTGTTGAGCACCAAGCACTTTGCTGAAACAATGGCCCTTTCTACACAAGATGACCCCACTCAGGCGCACGCAGAATCACAGCATGGGCATGAGTGGGTGCAGCCCATGTGCATGCTGCGGGCAATGAGTGGGCGTGTGCATGCACTCTCACGAAACACGCATCCCCACTCACCGCCCATAGTGAGCCCCCTTTTCCTATCATTGTACATGTGCAAGTAATCTGTTGTGGATATTTATTACCACAGCTTTCATCGGGTTGGTCTGAAGCACCGTAGGCCACATTTCTCCTCTAAGAAGCAGCCTTGTAACACCAGGAAATTGTTCTTTGCCGCATGTGCGCCATACATGTCTAAAAGCAGTCTTAAAGGAAAACTATTTTCATTAATCTCAATCTAAGAAAGACTGAAGTAAAAAGTTGTCAGCTGCCAGAAATGGATAGGAACAGTTATTTTCCCTTGGAATATGAGATTTCACTATAATCGGACAAGCAGTGAGATGGATTTTGTGTATTCACCAGGGTATAGAGCTAACTGTTGATGAGAGAGGAGGTTGAACATCCAGAGAGAGTTACCCAAGGCTGTCAAGATGTACAATGCCCTACGTGAGTCTTCTTGGCATACTTGAACAGTGAAACAAGCTCAAAAAAGATGATATCTTATGACGAAATGCAACATTTCTAAAACAAATGAAGAGCTGTCTGGATCACGGTATCTCCTATAAGCCACTGGAAGGGAGAGTCAGACATTATTAGTCTGTTCGCTATCTAGTCTAGCAGCTGAGTATGGTCTTGTTGAAATTTCAATTAAGCCTAAATCTGGGTGGGTTTTTTTTTATGTTAAGTAACCTCATATCTTGTAAAAATAATTGGTCACAAATTCCAACACTTGGTCAATTTCCAGTAATGCCCCCATCTTTTTTCCCCTGTATTTTTCTGGTATGACAAAGTCAATGGAACTGGTTAAATCCTCCATAATATGGCTGAATTAAACATTTGCAGACACCGTGACAGCCGCACGATCGATGACCTCATGGCTTTATGGAACACTCCTTTGATCGAGGCCATCGATATGGTGGTTCCTAGGTATCTGGTCCTCGTGGGTTATGAAAGACCCGAGGTAGCTGAAGAATGAGGGTAGGTGGTTTGAGCGGAGGTGGCATAGGACTCAAATTGAGGATAACCGATGTGCAGCACAGCACCCCATTTGAAGTCCTATGTCATGGCTGTGTGGGCTGCACAGAAAAGGTTCTTTACAGTCATCATAGCATCCATTAAATCACATCCAGAAGAGCTTTTCCGGGTGGTGAAAGGCTTGGTCAGTACGGCCTGTCTCCACCTGGAACTGGAGTCTTCCAGTGCCCACTGCGACATGTTTGTGGATTATTTTGCAGATACAAATCGCTCGCATTCACCACGACTTCAGCGTCTGCTGTTTAGAAGCAGTGGCAGAGTCAAAGGTTATGAAGGCCCCATCTGGTCTGGTGTTATGGGATCAGTTTCAATTGAAGATGCCAGCTGATGCGGGGGATGTGCTGGGGGCTGTTATAGCCACAACTTGTGAATTAGATCCATGCCCGTCCTGGCTGGTTAAGTCCAGCTGGGAGACTTTGGGGCCATTGCTGGCTGGGGTCATCAATGCCTTCCTAGGGGAGCGCAGGGTGCAGGATGCCCTTAAGGAGGCCTTGGGTTTGGCTTCTACTCAAGAAACCATCACTTGACATTGATTCTCCCACCAGCTATCAACCTGTCTCTATCCTTCCCCTTATAGGAGAAGTTACTGAGCAAGTGGTGGCTCAGCAGCTCCAGCACATCTGGACATTATCGATTTCCTAGACCCAGCGCAGTCTGCCTTTTGTCCAGCGTACAGCACTGAGACTGCGTGTGTGGCCTTGGTCAATGACCTTTGCCTAAAATTAGATAAGGGGAATTGGACTTTATTGATTCTATTAGATCTGTCAGTAGTATTTGATACAGTTAATCACGAGGCGCAGGTGACTTGCATGTGGGACCGAGCTGGAGTGGAAAGAACTGTGCTTCAATGGTTCCATTCCTTCCTGGCCGGGAGATCTCAGCAGGTGGTGCTCAGGGACCGTTTGTCATCTCTCCGGGGTCTCCCATGTGGGATCCCACAGGGTTCTATTTTGTTCCCCCTCCTGTTCAATGTGTACATGCAACCACTGGGCAAGGTCATGAAGGGACCTGGGGTGCGGTGTCATCAATATGCTGATGACATCCAGCTCTACCTCTCATTTTCATCTGCTCCAGGTCCGGCAGTCTCAGTGCTTTCTCAGTGTTTGGCAGCTGTGGGGGATTGGATGAGGGTGAGTAGATTAAAGCTAAATCCCAACAAGACGGGGGTGATGGTGGTGCGTAGGGCCAGTGATCTCTGGGTGGGGACTCCTATTATAGATAGTGTTTGCCCCACCCACCCACCCCCGCCCCAGCTACGCAGGTCTGAAGCGTGGAAGTGCTTCTGGATACATAGTTCCGCTTGGATAGTCAAGTGGTGGCTGTGGCTGGGGCCTCCTTTCGCCAATTACATCTGTTGAGGCAACTCCTGCTTTATATTTCTAATTCTGATCCTGCCACCATCATCCATGCCTTCATCATCTCAGGACTAGACTACTGTAATGTCTTCTACATTAGGTTGCCCAGGGTGACAGCTCAGAGGCTGCAGCTAGTGCAGAATGTAGCAGCCCATTTCCTAATGGGTATGGGCTGATTTGAACATGTTACTCTGATTCTTTGCACGCTAGCTGCCAATAGTTTCCTGGGCCCGATTCAGGGTGCTGGTGTTAACCTATAAACCCCTCTATTGTTTAGGTCCCACTTATCTGAGGGCTCGCCTCATCCCCCGGGCCTTGGGATGGGTGCTGTGGTCGGCCAGGGGCATCCTCCTGGAGATCCTGTATTGTAGACAGATGGCCACCATGAGGAGAGCATTCTCAGTGGCCGCTCCATTGCCATGGAACTTCCTTCCAGTGGAGATTTGCCTCTGCCCAGATCTCCTCACCTTCCAAAGCACTGTAAGACCTGGTTGTCCCAGTGGGTGTTTGGAGAAGACAACAGGTAGGGTGGGTTGGGATGGGGGGGGGGATTGAGGGAAGGGGTTTTTTATTGGATTTCTATGCCCCTGTTTTTATGTATTTGATTAGTTGTAAGCCACCCAGTATGGTCTGAGGCAAGAGGAAGCGGGATCTTCATATTTGTATAATAAATATAAATAAATAAAATGTTATGTTCATGATTACCCAACATAACTTTTCATTATTTTGTTCCTTTAGCCATTTCCCACGCCCCCTATTTCCTCATTGGCAAGTGTCTTAGTCTACTCCCTTCGTAGAAAATTTAGTAATGAAATGTTATTCCTTTCATCAACTAAAGTTTTATTTTCCTTAACAACACACTTCTAATTCTCAAAATTTTGTAGAGCAAGAAAACATAGTATCATAATAACAAAACAAAAAAATGTAATTCACACTTTACATTTTAAAAAATGCGATGATTTGTTACATAAGACGCCTATGGCACATTGTTATTACTAGTATGAACGTTATTCCGCCAGAACAGTGTTGTGGCAGAGCTATTTAGAAGCGCATTTACAATATGAACAACAAAGAATGTCTGGAAGGCAAGACAGGCAAACTGTGATCTGATAACATTTTCTGCATGTGCAAGGTAGAACCAGGTCTTCCGGTATGGTATTCACTGTTAAATTGGGTTCTAAAAACCCTTCCGTATACACGTACCCATATTCTGTAGGGTTTAGATATGATTGCTGACTGTGAACAGCTGACATCCACATACAACACTGTAAATATGCACGCCTGATATGCAACTCCACACTTTGTGATGTTGGCACAAGGTTTTCCAGATCAAATTTGGCCTTCATGTGATATTGTTCATACCTTACTGCATCACTCGTTTTCTCTTTATATCCTAAAACACGTACAACGAATTCTTCTGCACATTTTAGCATGTCTTCGGAAAGAGACTATTTACAAATCCACTTATGAGTTCTCCGTCTTTGTTTGCAAATTTTAAAAGCAGCAGATTTTGTTCCCATGTTACTAGTAATGGCTGAACCTGATAACACGTGAACAACTAGAAGCACTTTAGTAATGTTTCCATTTATTAATTCACAAAGAACATGAACTAGAATCACTCGCACAGTCTTGTTCATGCCTCATGAGAACCACAGATCCTATAGTCCATAAAACATAAACATGTCTTGGTGGTGGTAGACTGAAGAAAAACACATACCGGCATCTTTCGATGTCATGACAATCTTCTGATATTTTGATACTTTGACTAGCATGAGTCACATGAACAAGATTAGATCATCTGCTTCTTCACGATTACAATAAAGCGATGGTACCTCTTCCTGTACACCATTGCATTTCTTCACACACTTATTTTTATCAAAGAATCCTCCAGCGACAAATAACTTGAAGCTTGTTTCCTATGATAGTCTTTGACAAAAAAATACTTGAAGTTCAACTTTATGGTGATTGCTAGTCCAGAAGGAATCCATGTTCTTGGGAAGCCTAGTTTCTTGTGTGAGAATGGAAATCTTCACAGCATCACTTTTCATTCTTCTAATCCTTTCCTGTTGTTTGATACTTTCTTCATTGTACTGATCACAAATAATGTCTATCCGATAGCTGTTTTTGCACTTTGATGAAATCATATTCCAAACGTTCTGTGCAAAGTCACCGAACGTTCTTAAACCAGAAGCCTTGACAGTGACTTTTTCAGCTTCACTCATGAAGTCAACAATGAAGGCTATTGCAACTTCAGACTGTGGAACACACCTTGGAGCTCTCTCAGGTAAATTTGTTTCCCGTTCCCTTGTTAACTACACTTTTTCCAGTTTTTGTAGCACTCCTTTCTTTGCCAAGAACAATAAAGTAGATGTCAGTTCATAACTCAGGAGATCTTCAATACTGTAATTTCTGACCCCTGCAATGTCAATAAGTCTTTGAGCATCAGTAGTCCCTTTTATAACAGAAATCGTCCCAGTAGATTTATTACTCTGCTTCATTTTAGGTTTCTCAATAGGGTCGAAAATTGACTTTTCTTTTTCATCAAACGTCTCCTTCGAAAAATCAAGTTAGTTTTCCACCCAATGTAATACAGTTCACCTTACTGTTGGTGTTTTCGTTATTGAACTGCTTTCCTGTTAGGATATTGCATACATGGACTCTGGGTATTTTTAGATGTTACGAGACCACAGTCAACCACAGTGAATCCCCTGTGGTGGCTGTTTGGCCCATAACGTCTAAAAGATTCCCGCCAGATGTTCACCACAGTGAATACCTGGCAGGAATAAAAATAACCATGATTACGGAGGTGAGGCCGGCCTCACCTCTGGAATTGTGGTTAAATTGGCGACGATCCGGGATGGGCCAAAAGTAACGTCTGTTACTTTGGCCCATCCCGGATTGTGGCCCAGACCGCAATGTGGAATGGGGCGCAGCGGTTGGATTGGCCGCTGCACCTGCCCGTCTCCCAGAGGGCGGCCAGCCGAGGGAGCCCGGGCGAAGCGGGGCTGTGCAGCCGCACGTCGCACCGCCCCCTCCCCGATCCCCCTCCGGAATCAGGTCGGCACATCTAAAAGGACGGACGGCCTGATTCCTGACCAGGATCCGAAACAGATCCCAGTCCGTGATTGAGCGTGGCGGGCCTCTGGGCCCGTCACATCTAAAAATACCCTTTGTCTTCCATTCCAAAAAGATGACCGTGCTCTTTCACAAATGTTATCATTCCACAAACACATGTGAAGTCTTGTATGGTGGTAGTATCTGCAAATTTATGGTGAAAGTCATACTCATCTTCATTATTCAAACCACATGTGTTGCAAAGAAATTGTGAAAAGCACTATTTTTCATGTTTAATGAGATCGTGCTTTGTCACAGTTTCTTTCTTGGCAAGTTGTTGTAATTATGTTCTAATCCCTGATCGACTGCTACCAAGCTGAACTTTCCTCTTGTGTTTCTAACATGGAATTTTGCATTTGAGAAATCTGCATGTATTTTTTGGGGGGGTGGGGGGGAGTACTTCTGGCAAACATTTGCAGTCCTGGTAATAAACAGATCCCAAACGACTGTAATTCACATTTTCAAATGCAAAGAACAAAGGAAGAGCTGCTCCCATAGATTAAATGTGTAGGGGTCAATTGCTTTCTCACTCTGCTCGTATCAGATTACATAGGATAAGGTACACTGTTGGAATGAACATACACCAGTACTTGAAGTTCTTACATTCTGCACCTCATTCTTCAATAAAGGACTTCAAATCATGTTATTGGTAACATATGCTATTTGACCTTCACTGTAAGCGCTCTTGCCAATTCTTCATTCTTGTTGCTGTTCTCAGATCATGTACATGCTCAAACAGATCCTTGTACTTCTCTATCAGAAATTTTAAAAAATACCTCCAATAAGAAACTGTGTAAAACTTCTGCTAACATTGACAATGCTCTCAAGGCATGGGAATAAGTATTACCTTGCAATGCACTCTCTGCTGCTCAAGGGTCCATTGTTTCTGTTTCACACAGAAGCGCTTTGGCACCGCTTCCCTTGAGGAAATTACCAATGCAGATGATAACCACCTTTTCAAAATGGAAACCACAAAGTCCAATAAATATGCTTGAAATTGTTTGTGGTGACACAAACTGTATTTCCCAAGCCATCCTGTACACGTTCTCATCACACCAAAAGGAGCCTTCTTGTTCAAGTTGACGTAAAATGTCTTCAAAGTTTAGCAGTGTTGGGTATATTGTGTTATAGCTTGTAGCTATATAAAGGTAAGATTGGAGTAAAACCATTATTGGATATTTGGGTTGTTAGTACCTCAATCAAGCTATTAAATTAACTCCACAATACTCTCCACCATGGTACACAAATCTGCACAGACGCCAAATTATATCATTTTTTGTTCCACTTGAGGCAGGCTATTCATCAGTAACTGGTTGGAAATCATTAGGTATTCCACGTCTTCTTCGGTTTTAAATTTTCTACAAGTTCCTGGCATGGAGGAACCTTGTCTACAGCTTTTCTTCCTGAACTAGAAGTAACTGGAATTCTAAGTGGAGGTGGTTCTGGTGCAACAGCTTCGTCTTGGCCCCGCAACAATATATCTTCATACTGATCCTGGAGGATTACCATGATTGTGTCATGGCTTCCTCCTATCAAGCGCGATGGGCCCCAGAGGGCATCCCAGGTGGTGCCCCTCCTGCCCTGAGGACCCCCGACCCAAGTTTATAATGTGAAGGGAAAAAAAAGTCAGACAGCCTCACTCTGTCTCCCAAGTGCTGGAGACCGGCCAGCAATGGCAGAATGGCTTTGCGCTGCACTTGGGCGGGGGGGGGGCTTCACTTACCAACGTGCATGCACGAGCTCTATATGAACTTCTGCACATGCGGTAAGTTTGGAAGGCTGGGGGCAGGCCCTGAGTGCCACACTAGTGTGCAGCTGCACGCCACACTATTGTGAGGAGGAGCCTTAGAGCCAGCCTAGGAAGCGGAGTTCTGAGGCTCATTATTGGACACTCACTCTCATGAAGTCCTCAGAGGGACAATTAGTTCGTTTTGCGGTATTGGTGGCAGCTTCTACCATCCCATACTGCACAGTTCTTCTGATACCCCAGTGCGGGACCGTGTAAGCAAAGCCCCTATGGGACAGAAAAGACAGCAATGTAGAAGGGTGCCTGGGAGGCTGTGCTAAATGCCCAGACCAGCAGCAGCTTGGGCATGGATGGAGTCAGTGACACTGCCTGCCAAGTCCAACCACTAGAATCATTGCAACTGAATTCTATGCAAATGAATGGTTGTAATTTGTTACTAGGCAGGGACTGGCAGTGGCTGGGGAGGCGGAGCAAGCAGCTAGGCAAGACAGGAGGCTGAGCATGGGCTTTTCACAACCATGCTGAACGTGTATGCTGCCTCGTGACCCTCTCTCATTTGCCTGCGAGGCTCACTTGTGTGCTGGCGCCATTTTGTTGGGATTGTGCTCTGGCAGGCTGCTTCCAGCCACTGTGCCTATGCCTAGCTGTCTCTCTCTCTCTAAGGATGGAAACTAAAAAGGACTAAGGATTTTAATTTATTTGCCTAAGGAGCCAGAAGGATTTATATTTGCCTGCCCTGTGCTGTGACACCGTTTGTTTTTGCTGCCTGCTGGGAGGGTCCACTCCTGCCTTGGACTGGTGTGGATGTGTGCATCTGACTCTGTGGTAAGAGGAATAGATTAGGTCTGGTTTATTCTCTGCTCTTCTGGGAATCCCCTTGTACCCCACTGGTGTCAGAAAAGGGGAAAACAAAATCCTCCACTTTTGGGGGCATTTTATCTCCTGAGCCCTCTCTTTCCAGAACTATCCCTAAATATGCAGCCAAGGGTGCACAGGCTCTGACCTCTTAGGGTAACAAGAGCTTGCCCTAGCTCAAGAGGGCAAGAAGGTAGGATCTCCCCCATCCCAGCGGGAAAACTTGCGAACCTTGTGTGTTCTGTACAGGAATGCATGCCAGCATTGGAGGAGCAAGGTCCCAATCCTCATCCCACACCTTCCAACCCCTCCCACGCAGCCACCTCTTGCTTTGCAGTGAAGCACGTTAAGTAATCCCAGGGCCAATGGTGCAGCATTCACCTAAGGGTTGTAGAAGGAAGAGAGCCAGAATCAAAGAGTCCCCAAGGCTCTCCTGAGACCAGCAGGCGAGAGAGAGCAACTCTTGGCAGGACTGCAGGGACAGAGATGAGGTGGTTGGAGACACTGGAGAGAACTAGGCTGCCTGTAGCAGAGAGCCCTGAACTGCTCAGGGAAAATGGAGTACATTTGTTTCAGTAAAAGGAATGAGGTTCTATCTGAAAAAAGTGAATAATGATCTTTGTGGGGTATTGGGGCTTACAATCTGAGAGACTGGGGGGGGAGGGGGGAAGAGGGGAGACAAAGGAATGGGGAAAAAAGGGAGACAAGGAGTGTAACATTCACGAGTATGCGAGGTCTCAGGTGCACGCGCTTGGCTTGGTTACCGTGTCTGTTCAATGACTTTGTAAAGCGCCAGGTAAATTGCTGGCGCTATATAAATGCTTGCTAATAATAATAATATTGGGTATCCCATCCAGGGTGGTCATGTTAGGTTTAAAAGTAATTGTGTTGAATATGATATGCTAGCAACATTTACCTACTTCTGTAAAGTGGTGCCACTCAAATAAAACCTGGATAAAATGACAGATTGCGACAGAGTCAGTTTAAGAACCTATGCCGTGACTGTGCGGGCAGCAAACAAGGGTTTCTTTGCTGCCACCATAGCATCCGCGAAGTGTCGTCCAGCTGAGCTTTTCCAGGTGGTGAATGGGCTGGTCAGTCCAGCCTGTCTTTACCTGGAGCTGGAGTCATCTAGTGCTCGCTGTGACATGTTTGTTGAATATTTTGCGGATAAAATCACTTGCATTCGCCACAGCTTCGATGCTAAATTTGATAAAGTAGGAGAACCAGAGGTAATAAATGCCCTGCCTTGTCCTATTTTGTGGGATCAGTTTCACTCTGTCTCATCCACAGATGCAGAGGATATTCTGGGGTTGTCTGTCAAGGCCACATGTTGTGAACTAGATCCGTGCCTGTCCTGGCTGGTTAAGGCCAGCCAGAAGACATTGGGGCCATTGCTAGCTCAGGTAATCAATGCCTCCCTTCAGGAGGGCAGGGTTCCTAAGTGCCTCAAGGAGGCTTTAGTGCACCCATTGCTCAAGAAACCATCCCTTGGCAATGACTCCCTTGCCAGCTATCAGCCAGTCTCTAACCTTCCCTTTTTAGGAAAGTTTATTGAGCGGGTGGTGGCCCAGCAGCTTCAGGTACATTTGGATCGGGTCAGCTTTCCAGATCCCTCGCAGTGTGGCTTTCGCCTGGGTTATGGCACTGAGATTACACTTGTGGCCTTGGTCGATGACCTCCGCCGTGAACTTGACCGAGATTGCTCAACCCTTCTGGTCCTATTAGATTTTTCGGCTGCATTTGATACCATTGACCATGAGATGTTGGCGACTCGTTTGCGGGACCGTGCCGGGGTGAGCGGAATCTTTCTTGAATGGTTCTGCTCATTCCTGGGCGGAAGAACTCAGCGTGTAGTACTGGGGGAGTGTCTGTCATCTCCCCGAGGACTCACGTGTGGTGTCCCGCAAGGATCCATTCTATCCCTTCTCTTGTTCAACATGTATATGCAGTCTCTGGGGGAGGTCGTGAGGGGATTTGGTGTTTGTTGTCAATATGCTGATGACACCCAGCTGTACCTCTCATTTTCAGCTGACCCAGGCCCAGCAGTCTCATTGCTTACCCGATGTCTGGCAGCTGTGGGGACTGGATAAGGGTGAGCCAGCTGAAGCGGAATCCTGACAAGACAAAGATGATGCTGGTGGGGAGGGATGAGGGTATGGAGGTCCCCATCATTGCTGGAGTTCGTCCCTCCCTGGTTCCTCAGATTCGGAGTCTAGGAGTGCTCCTTGATTCACAGCTCCACCTGGATGTCCAGGTGGCAGCTGTGGCAAGGCGCATCTTTTCTCAGTTACATCTGGTACGGTGGCTTCAGCCGTACATTTCAGATGCCGACCTAGCCACCCATCATCCATGCTTTCATCACCTCAAGACTGGACTACAGTAACACGCTCTACGTGAGGCTACCCGGAACTGCAGCTGGGGCAGAATGTGGCAGCCCATCTCCTTATGGGGACTGGGCATCGTCAGCATATAACACCTTTGCTTCGCTCACTGCACTATAGTCTTCCGGGCCCAATTCAAGGTGTTGGTTTTAGTCTCTAAAGCCCTAAACAGCCTGGGCCCCATCTATCTGTGGGACCAACTCACTGCCCAGGTTCTGGATCAGCCCCTGCAGTCGGCCAGGGGTGCCCTTCATGAAGTCCCCCACGTACGAAGGGGGGCAACGTTATCGGTCACAGCACCGTGGCTGTGGAATTCCCTTCTGGTGGGAGTCCGTCTGTCCCCAGATTGTCCCTCCTTCAAGCGCCAGTGTAAGACCTATTTATTTTGCCAGGCTTTTGGCGGGGGCGAGGGATAACGGGAGGGGTTGGGGGTGTTTTTGTTTTTGTTTTACTCTGTGACCTTTTAGTATATTGATTTTATTGTTATTTATATTATACTGTTTGGTTTTGTTGTAAGCACCTCTCAACTACCAGAAGCAGGAGGCGGAGGGGTATACATTTAATATATAAATATAAATATATAATTTGCATTTTTGTTTCCTGTGTGATTTGATGCTTGAGAAAGTTGATCTTTGAATGCTTAAATTGGTTGGGGTATTTTGGTGGGCTCATAATGGTGGGGGGGGGGGGAGAATCACAGTAGGCTTATAGTGTTAAATTCAGCCCTCTCACTTCCATCAGGAATTAGGGTGTCAAGAGGCTTATAAATATGAAAACTAGTTAATGGATTCATTGTAATCTTTAGGAAAGATGTGTTGTATTTTAAGTACAAGTTGGTGTAGATGGAGGCAGGAGGGAGCATATTTAGCAAACGCCTAGTTCCACTCTGACTGAACTAGGGAGGATTTGCAGCATTTATGGTGTGCATGTTAGGATTCCACATAATCCTGTTTTCCTGTATTTTCAATGCATTTTGGTGCATCTTTCATTGAATGCCACATGGTGGGTGCTTCCTGCCCTCTCCTGAACTGTGCATGCCTCCTCACCCTCTGTAAAACTCTATGCATCATTTATGGTGTGCCATTTAAAATTTCACATAATCCTGCTGACTTTTGCAGAATTTTCTGTGCTTTTCAGTTGTGACCTATGCTGGCTGTGCATTTCAGATATTGCAATGTTGCTTGAATTGCACCTTAAGTAAGGGATTGAAAATTTCTGTAATCTGAGTGCAGGTTCTATTCCTTGCGTGCATGCATATCCTTGTGTGTATGTTCTGTTCCATTGATCATGACCATGTATGTGTGCAATTTTAGGGTTGGCTCCGCCTACCTCTGGGCTGGCCCTGCCCACTATTGGCCCCTCCCACTGCCCCACAAGCCTCAGAACCCACCAGCCGCCACTGCCTCCTGTTCCAGATGAGGTCACTTCATCATTGTCTACAGCACATCGGATTGGTACACCTGGGCTTATATTTTCATTTCAAGACTCAAGACGGATTACAAAACATTTTAAATATACAATACAATAAATGAAACAACATAATACATAGATGAAATACATAATCAATAACAGTTCCATCGAACATATAAATACATTAGCCCCAGGACAGAAAAATACACCACCATATTTCCCATGTCTACCGCACCCAATACCCCCCTGGACCTCTCTCTCACCAGGGTACCATTCCACCCCCTCCCCAAACATCTTGTACCCCTCTTCTCACCAGGGGTGCCAAGATATGAGCAGGTATTGGATTACGATTTCCCTTGGCGAGGTCAATTGTCGTTTTTGTCAGAATGTAATCTTGTCTCAGCATATCATCATAACTTGAACAAATCCCAAGACGGCTTAGTAATGTAATTAATGTTTTTGACCTACACCTTTCGTGAACAGGTTGTGCGATATTTATGTGAAGTGGTGTTTGCTTCTAACCATTAGGCAAAATGTTATAAAAACACTGGGCAACAGTTTTCAAAGTATGTTTTTGCTCTTTGTAAATCTTTGTCATCAACAACGGTTCTTTCAATACCAAAACTGAATTCTTTACACTCTTTTTTTGTTTTAGTATTTCTGCACATATTTTTATAGTATTAAGTGATCAGAATTTTTCTATAGCTGTGGGCAAAGTCACATCTGCTAAAAATACAGTTTGCGATAAATTTCTTTCCCGTGGATAAGAAAAACATTTGTTCTCCATAATGAGCAACCAGTAGTACTTTTACTTGATAGTTTGTAACTTCTTGATTAACTAAGAATTGGGAATTAAATGTATTTCTCATAGAGAGATTTTTTTTGCCAGCAAGCCCAGTCATTTCTCCTGTCTGAGCTCTCCCCTTGGGAGAGGGGGCTACATAAGTATTGGGTTGTAATGAAGGAGGAGTTAAGTGTACTAAAGAAACTACACTATTTGTAAAACATATCAGGGAAACAAACCAAAGACTCTTTTAGCCAGTTCCATTGAATTTGTCATGCCTGAAAACATATAAAACGACGACACCTCACTTAGCTTGAGAGGCTATTCCAAAAATTGACAAACAGAAAAATATAGAAAAACAAGATGGTGGTGTTACAGAAAATTGGATCATGTGACCAATTATTTTTACAAGACATGAGATTAGTTAATAACATCCAAAAAAACTGATTTAGGGTACACTGAAATTTCAACAGGACCATACCCAGCTGCCCCATTAATCTTCCTGCCACAAAAAAACAGCAACCACCAAAAACAGCTGCATTACTGTTATATCTCAAGAAGAACTACAAAATGTTTAGACCAAGGATTTCTCTAAACTTTGCAGAGGGATTTGTAATATTTTGAGAAAAGAATATAATTTCTTTAGCACTTTGCAATCGTTATCTAGTTCATTACCATGGCAAACCTAGAGGCAGGTTATTATTATTTCCATTTTACAGATGGGGAACTGAGGCCGGAAATGCTCTGCTGTTTCCTACTGGTGTGAAAGAGTCAGCCCAGCAGTTGGGGCTTGAGCTTTCCTGTGGGACAAACAGGGAGGGAACTGCTGCTTCCCACCAAAGAGTTTCCTATGCGGCTCCTCTAGCCAATTTTAAATTGTCAATGTGACTTCCAGTCCAGAACGCTTCCTCACCCGTCTAGAAATATCAAATGGATAGCTGGGTAAAAGAATGGCAGTTGTGTGTGTACACAAAAGAGTGAACTATTGCACACAACCTTTTCAAATATCAGTGGGAAGAACAGCAGGAATGAGTCTTTAAACAAGAATCTCTTTTCATGCTAGAATATGTGTTTTTGGTTTGCTTTTTTTATTTTAATCACTTTTTCCTAAAAATTTCATATAACATATGTGCGATGAAGAGATTTTTCAATCTATACATGTCTTATTTAAGCACTACGGGCAAAGCTTGATGCCACTGGACTGCTTTTCAGATGGTCTTGTAAAAATGAAAGAGGGTGGGGAGCTAACAAAAAAAAAAAAGTTATGACATAAGGAGTCTAAAGCAATCCTAGGGCTCCACAAGTGGATTTATTTTCTGTCAGAAAAGCAGCAGAGGGAAAAAATTAAACAGAGGAAACCAATTTCTGTCAAGTATCAGCTACAAGGCAGTCTGTACAATGATTGCTACAGCAACAACTCCTCCGATGTCAGTAGTACAAAAGGAATGGGGGTTTGGAGTATAATCCCGGAGTCACGATAGGTGCACCCCTCCACTTGGTGCAGTGGCTTAGAGTTCTACAACTGGGAGAATTCCCATCTGAGGGGATGAACAAAAGACCCAGCAAAGGGAATTATAAAGATACAATTAAACACTTATTACAGGCCATCTCCTCTCAGACAACTTCCTTAAAAGATCATGCCAAAATATATCTAAACACATTAGGGGCATATTTTTAACCACACAGAACTGACGACAGCAGAACTATGCTCATTTACACCTCAGCTGAGATTCTGGCCCAGTAAGTTTGATATCAGTCCCTCTTAATCAGGGACTGTGTTTTAAAACTCAGTGAACACAGGTCCCTGCCCTTAACTAGTTAATCTATATCAAACTATCAGTTTTTGACAATCTCTTCGGTAGCCTTGTCTTTGCACTTGCTTTATGCAGAACCCATAACAGGAAGGTAAAAGATAAAGAATCTGAAATGGTTGTTTAAAATGTCTGAGCTCACAGATTCCCGTGAATATGTTTATAATTTCCAATTTTGGAGTGTGATAAAATGGTTAAAATAAAAAAGTATTCATTATAAATTCCAGTAGATGGCAGGATTTTTACTTTAAAAATAAGGACATTGGCGTAATGTGACCGTGATTTCTGATTTTTCTCTGCATATAATAAATAAATCGATACTCTTTTCTATCAGTGAAGAGGATCACTCCTATTATTAATTTATCTGCAACTCCGCAAGTGGATAAAAATGATAATAAGCAAGCATTACTCCAAATACAGTCAGTCTAAGAAATAAGAGCAGGATTTCTTGCTCTGTATCTCTGCAGGTGTTTGCTGGCAAAACCGCCGGGGGGGGGGGGGAACGGGACTTTCAGACCAGCAGCACCTCGCACATATCCTGGCTGCGCATTCCTTCCCGCAGAAGAATATACACCGGGGGATGAGGGGAGGTCTCAAAGAGGCCCCAGTTTGAGACAGAGTCTCAGCTTGTCTCAAACAGAGAGTCTCAGCTTGTCAGCATACAGGACAGGGGCAGGCAACATGGGCAGCTCACATCAGGCTCTCACCCAGGGCTGGTCCTGCGTTAATGGTCCAGTGTCTTACTGCATTGCACCAGAGTCTCAGCAGCTGAATTGCAGCAGCTCCTCAAGAGTCCCATCTGCCAGGACTGCAGAACATTGGCTTTGCCAATCTTGAAACAGAAGAGGTTCGTGTGTGCACGCATGGATGCGTACATGCACAGGTATGAGTGCGCCCTGTGGTTCTCAGCATAGGAAGTTTTTGGTACAGGGCTCTTGAGTTGGAAACTTTTCCCACCCCAGTATGGGACCTCCTCTCCAAGTTATACCTTTCCTCCAGTTCTGGATGGCCAGTTTCCGTGACTCAGTCCTAGTGAGCCACACTCCAACTTCTGACTTCCCCTCAAGTTCGCTCTCTGAACCCAACACTTGTCGGATCAGACTGACCTGTGCTCTAGCTTCTAACCCAGTCTCTAGCCTGCACAACACTGATATCTTTATAGATGGACTCTCTAAATACAAACCCTGTATTGAACTCTGACACTTACGTTTCCTTCAAGTCCTCCTTCCCAGCTTTTCATCTTTTTTGCAACTTAATTAAAAAAGCATGATCAAACAATATTAGTAATAATGCCCTCCATTGTAAGTGGAGGAATGGGGTTCTGCTATTATCCTTCCACCCATCTCTACACCAGCATCATGATGCAAGTTACGTAAGCTCTCCGCTACCTCTCAGCTCCTTACGCACTCCTGCATGCGCCCTCCGCTCCTCCTCTGTCCCCTCCCTCAGTCTCCCCCGTCTCCCATGCTCCCCTAACTACCTTCGTCCCTTCTCCCTCACTGCCCCCCATGCCTGGAACTCCCTCCCTACCCACATCCGCCTCACCTCCTCCCCTGCACCTTCAAATCCTTCCTCAAGATCCACCTCTTCTGTGCTGCCTTTCCCAATGCCTGCTAGTTGTTTTTCCCCAAATACTTACAGTCTGCACCCTCCTCTGCAGACTCCTGCCTAACTGTAACCAAGCCAAGCACGCGCACCTGAGACTTCGCAGCCGCTTGCATGTTTGTTTGCTTCTCCCTTGTCTTCCCTTTGTCCCCTCTCCTTGTCGCCCCCTCCTTGTCTTTTTAGGTTATAATCCGTAGGCAGGGACCACGTCTTTATCTTTGTTCTGTAAAGCACCAGGTACACGGCTGGTGCTATACAAATGTTTATAATAAAATAATATCACAAGGAGTGTAAACAAACAATAATTGGGTCATTTGTTAAGTGGACGCAGATCAGGAACACATGTTCTAAACCTGTGTCCCCTGCACAACGTCCTCTTGAGATCGAGAATGCACTGGAGCTGTGGCACATGGAGCATCAGGGGGGCACGAAAGTCCTTAGACACTCACCCACATGTTGGTTTATTCAGTGCCATCCCTCCTGGACATGTGGGCGAGTGTCAAGAACACTCACACGTGGCAGTGTCATCCTGTTTTTTATTACATTACATTACCCAAGGCCTATACCACCGTCCTCACTTCAGCATGCTTTCCCCCTTGCCTCCCCTTCTCATTCCTTCCACCATAATCCCTACTGCTTTTCTCTCCCAACTTCTATTGGTGGAAGATGCAAGGAGGGGAAGAAGTGGTGTGAGAAGGCAGAGAAGCAGAGCAGGAAGAACTTCTGTCTTTGTCCACTTCTTTTACAGACTCTCAGTTCCATTGCTCCCTTGCCCACTCCTGAAACCATCTCACCTCTGTATTCTCCTCTTCTAGCCAACCCCAGTTACTGGAGCATAGTTCTCTGGGGGCTTCTCTGACACAAACACCTAAAACGTTTGGCATACCTCTCCAACCATCATTCTCTAGTTTAGCTGTAAGTCTCACTTTCATCTCCTATACCCAGGAAATCTAAGGTCCCATGTTCTCCTTCATACTTGTGACCCCTCATTCATCCCAGGAAAGTTAAGTAATCTTCTCCTGGATTTGGATGTCTGCTCGAAGCGGAAAAAATAAACAAAAGACTTCCATCTTTGCAAGCAGAATATTATTTCAATTGGTAAGGAATTCACTGCAAATTGTCCCTCCAAAACCTAATCTGGCCTCCAGCCTGATCCACCATTCTCAAGCTGAGCTAGCCTTGTCAGGAGCACAAAATGTTGATTTCCTACAGAAGTTTAGTGGTAACCTTAATGATGATAATAGATAGAGTAAGCCAAAAACGGAGGTTACTTACCAGTAACTCTGTTCTTCGAGAGAGCTCCGCGTATTCTCACTCTTGGGATATACTTCCTGCTCCGCAGGTACCGGAAAACCTCTCATCAGCAGTATCCAGGCAGATTACGCCTGGAAAAGACTAGAAAAGGTGAGGGCTCCGCCCCCTCACTCCCCCTCCCATCCCGAGAAAAGCGCGGGCCCGCATCACGAGGGATGGAAGTATAAAGAGGGGGAGGAGCCCCCACCGCCTCAGTTCCTTCCAACCCAGCCTGGAAGACCTGGTATGTCCATCCACGACTGAGGGGAAGGCGGGCGGGATGTGAGAATACGCGGAGCTCTCTCGAAGAACAGAGTTACTGGTAAGTAACCTCCGTTTCTTCTTCGAGGATCTCCGCGATTCTCACTCTTGGGAGAGTAATAAGCAGTTCTAGATAACTCACCTCAAGGAGGTGGGAGTCGAGGATGGTAACTCAGAAAAGAATCCAACACTGCTCTCCCCACTTGGGAATCTGCTCTGGCCGCCAGGTCCAAAGAGTAATGTCTTGTAAACGTGTGGACAGATGCCCACGTGGCAGCCCTACAGATATCTGGTAGATTTATACCTTGGAAGTTAGCCAAAGAAGCAGCAGTGGCTCTAGTAGAATGAGCCCTCAGACCTTCGGGAGGGATCTTGTCTGCTAAAGCATAGCATCTCTGTATACACAATAAAATCCACTTGGAAAGTCTCTGTGCAGAAAGCTTGACCCCAATTCTTTGGCCCCCATACGTGATAAAGAGGGAATCACACGCTCTGATTGACTTGGTTCTATCAATGTAGAAAGCCAGAGCTCTTTTAACATCTAACGAGTGTAGCCTTTGCTCCTCAACAGATGTGTGCGGCCTAGGGAAGAAAACTGGCAACGAGATAGTCTGATTAAGGTGGAAACTAGAAACAACCTTAGGCACAAATGAGGGGTCAATACGTAGATCAACTTTCTCCTTGTGAAACATGATATAAGGAGGTGAAGCTCTAAGGGCCGTGAGTTCACTCACCCTCCTAGCCGAGGTAATCGCCACCAAGAACGCCGTTTTAATTGACAAGTCTTCCAAGCTGCACGTAGCCAACGGTTCGAAAGGAGGGAACATCAACTTGGATAACACAAGGTTCAAGTCCCACTGGGGGGCGGGCCTAGATCGTTGAGGAAAAGTGTTCTTTAGACCTTTCCAAAAAGCCCTCATCAGTTTATGAGAAAACAGGGTGCCACTGTCATGCGGTTGCAAACGGGAAGACAGAGCTGCCAAATGAACCTTTATGGAAGCCAAAGACAAATGCAATTTTTGTAGACTCAGTAGATAAAGAAACACATGATTCATGTCCAAAGCTTGCAAGGGAATAGCCTGTGAAGTACACCAGCTACAGAATCGTCTCCACTTTAACTGATAACATTTGCGTGTCGAAGGTCTCCTTGCATTTAAAAGTATCTCTGAAACCTCCGGTGGCAAATTGCCTATCGGGGTAGAATCAACCAAGCGGAGAGGTGGAGCATCTGTAGGTCGTGGTGAAGAATTTCCCCCCGTTCTCTGGAGAGTAGATCGCAGATCATTGGAAGCTTCTTGATTTGAGTCGCCATCCCCAGCAAGGTTTGGAACCAGGTTTGTCGTGGCCAAAAGGGAGCGATCAGGATGATATGAGCCCTGTCCGTCCTGACCTTGCACAACACTCTGTTGATGAGGGGGAACGGGGGAAAGGCATAAAGGAATGTCCCGTGCCAAGAGATGGCAAAGGCGTCCGATATCGATTCTGGTGCCATACCTGCTCGGCTGCAGAATTTTGGTAACTTTGCGTTCTCCTGTGATGCAAATAGATCTATCTCTGGAGTCCCCCATTCCTGAAATATGTCTTGCAAGATCTCTTCTTTCAGAGACCACTCGTGCTGGTCCCTCGATTTGCGACTGAGGTAGTCCGCCCTCAGGTTGTCTTGGCCTGCCAAGTGAATGGCGTGAATGTGTATGTCGTGACCGATACACCAGTGCCAGATGGTCTCCGCTTCCCTCGATAAGCGGGTGGAATGTGCTCCCCCTTGTTTGTTCACATACCACATTGCTGTGGTATTGTCCGTCACGATTTGGATGTTTTGACCGTGGATGCGGGGAAGCAAAGCCTTCAACGCCCAACGTATGGCCCTCAGCTCCAGCATGTTTATGTGCAAATGCGTCTCTTCTGAGGACCAGAGACCGTGTATTGAGAAAGTCCCTAGGTGCGCACCCCATCCCGTCAGGGATGCGTCTGTCGTGATAATGTCCCTGAAGGTGGGAGCATCGAAGGGCACCCCTTGTAGCACATGATCTGCATTTGCCCACCACTGTAGGTCCAGAAGAAGTTCCTCTGCTATACATAGTTTCATGTTGAGTGGATGAATGGTGGGTACGTAGTTGCTGGCTAGCCATTGTTGCAGGGGTCTCATGTGCAGACGAGCGTACGGGGTTACCATCGTCGTAGAGGCCATCAACCCTTGCAGGTGCAAGAAAAACCGGACTGGTTTGGTGGGATGCGAGTGAAGAACGTCTAGGGCATGACGTATGGAGATAAGCCTCTCCTCTGGAAGATACGCTTTCGCGTGTCTGGTGTCCAAGACTGCCCCTATAAAGGGTAGTCGTTGCGTCGGCTGTATGTGGGACTTTGCTAAGTTCAGAACAAACCCCAGGTTCCTGAGGAGTGACATGGTGAACTCCACGTGTTTGGTAAGTTCTTGTGGTGACCTCGCCGCCAACAGCCAGTCGTCCAGGTACGGAAAGATTCGCACACCTTGCCTTCTTAGATAGGCTGCTACGACAGCTACACATTTTGTGAACACGCGTGGTGCTGTAGACAGTCCGAAGGGAAGGACACGGTACTGGAAGCGAAGGTCCCCTGCAACGAATCGCAAGAACTTACGGTGAGACGGGCGTATTGAAATATGGAAATAGGCGTCTTTGAGATCAAGAGAGGCCAACCAGTCGCCTTGCTGTAAGCCCATGAAAATGACAGGTAGGGAAGTCATACGAAATCTAAACTTCTTAACGAATCTGTTGAGACATCTCAGGTCCAGAATGGGTCTAGAACCCTTGTCCTTTTTAGGGACCACAAAGAATCTAGAGTAGAATCCAGAACTATGTTCATCTCGAGGAATGGATTCGACAGCCCCCTTGTCGAGGAGTTTTTGAATTTCAACTAGTATTTGAGTAGAGGGGGGGGGAGCCCCAGGGGGGCAAGGTGAGAGGGGAGGGGTGGTATGGAACTGTATGGCATACCCCAGCTGTACTATCTCCCTGACCCATTGGTCAGAAGAAATGGTTTCCCATACATGTAGGTAGGGCAATAGGCGGTCCTGGAATGAGGGGTCATCCTCATTATCTCCCTTGATCAGATAACAATCAAAAACGTGATTTCGCCTGCTGTCCAGAAGACGAGCTAGGAGAGGGTTTACCCCTGCCCCGCTGCCTGCCAAACGATTTACGTTGTTGAACACCTTGTTGTTGGTAATGTGTCTGATTTTGTTGCTGGAATCTTTTCCCAGCTTGGAAATTATAATTTTGGTAAGGAGTTCTTCTAGACGAAAAAGAATAGCCCTGCGTAAAAGACTTTTTGCGTATCGCCCTGACTACCCCTGTGGATCTTGCCGTTTGATTCATCTCTTTAATTTTCTTAAGAGTGTCATCAGTAGAAGCCGAGAACAGGCCCTCACAATCAAACGGCAAGTCCTCTATTCTAGTTTTATTCTCAGGGGTGAGAGCTGTGGACCGAAGCCACGCATGCCTTCGTAGAGCTATAGCAGATGCCATCCCTCTGGCGTTGGCATCCGCCACGTGCATGTTTGCGGTTAATTGGAATTGGGCCATCTGCATGCCCTCTTTCTGTAATGCTGCCAACTGGTTTGGGTCCGATGTCATGCCAATTTTGGACCACAGCCAATGTTGGTAACCGCACATGGCGGAAGCATAATTAGCTATACGGAAGGACAGGGAGTCCGAGGAAAAAACCTTCCTACCCAGCACATCCAATCTCCTCCCCTCCCTATCTGCAGGGGAAGTCTGGATCCCTCCCGCTCGAGATCTAACCGAGGCAGCCGCTATCACCAAGGAGTTCGGAGGGGGGTGACTATGAAAAATTTGAGCCCCTTCTTTGGGTACCCCATACAAAGAGTCTGCCAACTTATTAGTTGGAGGAACAGAGGCAGGCTTAGCCCACAAGGCTGTAGCTGGTTCTAACAGCTGGTCCAGCAAGGGTAAGGTCACGTGTCCGGATTCCCCAGAGCCCAATATGCCAAAGATAGGTCCAGTCTGAGCTTTTTTAATGACCCTCGTGGGCAGCTTTGGGAGAGATGCAGCCATCCTCCTCAACATCGCCTGAAAAGCCTTGGCATCCTCTGTGGCCAGCGAGATGTTGGCATCCGAGATAGCATCTGGCGGTGGTGGGGAAATGGTCTCGTCCTCCTCCATTGAAGGAGAAGACGAAGAGGAAGACCGTGATGCCGACGCCCCCGGGGAAGCCATCCGTGGTACCGTCGGTACCGTGTCCTCCCTATGGGTCCCCAATAGGGAGGTGAGAAGTTGTGTAGCCCCTGATGGCTCTAACCTCGTTCCGGTCCCGGAAACGAGCTCTTCTGGTTCAACGGTACCGATGTCTGCTTGCACCGATCCTGTCTCCGACGGAGGAGGGCGTGATACAGTCGCTGATGGCGCGGCTCTAGGCGGGACCGGAGGCACGTAGGAGGTGTCCCGTGGAAGCGACGGGTATCCGAAGTCATGAGCGTATGGAGGGCTACGCGACCTGTATCTGTAGTCCCTACCATAATCATAGTCCCGGTGTCCGTGATGTGGGGAGCAACAGGAGCATGGGGAACGCGATCGTCGTTCCAGGTGGTACCGGAGGGGCGTCCGTCCCGTCCGGTGTCGAGGAGAGCGGGAGCGGGAGTGGAACCGTGGTGACCTGGAGCGCGACTCCCTGCGCACCATCGGTACCGACAACAGCAAAGGCGGTACCGAGCGGGATAACGGTGTCGGTGGTGCCGTCCCCCTCGTCGAGCCCGACGGTCGTGGGGATTGTTGAACTGTCGGCACCGGCGGTACCGGCGGTACCGGCTCTCGCGTTGAGCCCTTCTTCTTCTTTTTCTTTCTCTCCACGCTCTTAGAGCCCCTCTCCGACGAGTGCGCGACGCCTCGCGCACCAGAAGGCTCGGTACCGCTAGTAGATAAGCGTCTTGGGCTGGACGCATGCGGAACACTACCTTCCGCGGTACGGCCGGAACCGGTAGCTTGCACCTCAAAGGGTCCCTCGGTCCCGAGTTCGCCGGTGCCGCTGGTACCCATGTGCGGACTCGTCCGTTGCCTGGACGGTACCGCCGGTGCCGCTGGAGCCGGATTTTCCATGGTCCTGGAGTGCCGGGCGGGGAGCCTCAGGGGCCCCTCTTCACCGCCCTCTAAGGCCCTTCTTGTGAGGATGTCCTGGAGCCTTAGCGCTCTAGCCCTCTTAGCCCTGCCTGAGAGAACCGAACAGGCTCTACAGGTTCGAGTGTTGTGACCCTCACCCAGGCAGGTGAGACAGCGATCGTGTTGGTCACTCACTGATAAGGTAGCCGGGCAAGAGCCGCAGCGTTTAAACCCCGGCTGCTTGGGCATTCCGTTCGCCCCGAAGGACGCAACGGCCCGGGGAACGTCCCACGGGAGGGCAACACTCCTTTCTCTTCTTCTTTCTTTTTGATATTTCTAATCTTCGTTTTTACTGCAAAGTACGTTGAAAAACGCCGAGAAGTCTTCCAACGCCACGCGGTTGGAAGGAACTGAGGCGGTGGGGGCTCCTCCCCCTCTATATACTTCCATCCCTCGTGATGCGGGCCCGCGCTTTTCTCGGGATGGGAGGGGGAGTGAGGGGGCGGAGCCCTCACCTTTTCTAGTCTTTTCCAGGCGTAATCTGCCTGGATACTGCTGACGAGAGGTTTTCCGGTACCTGCGGAGCAGGAAGTATATCCCAAGAGTGAGAATCGCGGAGATCCTCGAAGAAGAACCTAAGATTTTGTAAGCAATGCCACTAACTGTTTAGTTGTGTGGGATTAATTTTCTGCCCATCAAAAATAAATCAAGTCATTCTGCAGCTAAGCATAAAACGTAAAACCAAGCACATGATGCACATTTCTAAAGGGTTTTGTAATTATCAACATAAAATAGAGCCCTTCTCTGCTAACACAGTTTTTTACTAAAGTGTGCAAAATGCAATTTGATTCAATGTTCAACTGTTTATTTTGCTCAGCAATTAGTTCAATTAGAGGTGCACATATTAATGAACCACATGAGATCCAAGAGAGGTTAAGTAAAGCCTGCTGCCTTTGGCTCGACTTATTCATGTTTTACTTAAACTGCATCACACACTGTTATATAGGAAATTTAAGCCATTATTACAGCAAACACAGTCCAGTTCATACCAGCCCTACAAAGATGTTTGGTCTCATTTTAAACCTGCTTATCTGAACCACCCACTCTGTGTAGAATGAAAACCAAAGACTACATCCCAATCTTTGACTTTGTGGGCACAGTCTTCCATCTTAGGCTGCCTATGGGTGGGATAGGGGCTTGGGAGACCCACAATGCCACAGACTCATTGTGTGTCTCTAGGAAATCATAAGACCAGATTTATGAAGTCATTAGGCACCTAAATGATCGATGTAGACACTCAGAAGACAACAGTAGTTAGGTGCCACTCAAGATCCATAACATCTTATTTTAAAAGAAGTCAGGCTCCAAAGGAGAAGTTTTATAAGTGTGTCTAAGTGGCAAGCCCCCTAAAGATTTAGGAATGTGTCTGCTAAGCACCTACAAATGTGTCCTTAAGGGCATGTTCTCACAAGCATTTTGTTGGAACTAAATACCTCCTAATTCACTTTAATCTGATCCGTGTTCCCATGATCAGAGATTGTGTCAAAGGATGTTTTAAAGGATAACAGGAAAGTACTTGCCTCTCTCAACAACTGAGATTAAAGTAGGGGAAGAAGCTCCTACTTGAGGTACATGCTCATCTCCCAGTTTGTGTAATCCTGTGTATTCCCAGGAGCCTCAGGATTTCTTCCATAGTGCCCCAGATGACTGCTTGATAAACCCCCTCGTGTGTGTGTGTTTAAAGGAAAAATCTCTGCCTCACTGACTGCTTGTTATCCCAGCTTTCCCAGCTGGCAGTTACATGCAAATTCCCAAGCAGGAAGATCAGGCTACTTAATCTATGGTTCCCCCTGATCATGGAAACAGATATATATATATAGCTGCTTTTAGACGAACACCATCTGCTCACGCCTATGATCACGCGTCCTGTAAAAGTGCCACGGGCAGCGTTTAGATGCGCCTAGACGCACTGTATTTCCGGTCACGCATTCTTTAAGAGTGCAAATTAAATACCTCAATATCGAGGTATTTAATTTGCTTTCTTAAAGAATGTGTGACCAGAAATACAGCGTGTCTACAGCGCGTCTAAGCGCTGCCCGTGGCACTTTTACAGGACGCGTGATTACAGGTGCGAGTGGGCGGCGCTCATCTAAAAGCAGCTGCAGAGGGAGGTAGTTATTCCAGAGTAAAGCCACCAGAGTGACTAACATTAGTCATGAGAACAAGCCCTTAAATCTCTGTAGCTCTCTTTGTTGTCTATAAAATGGGAACAGTTGTGCTTCCCTACCTCCAAGAGGTGCTGCAAAGATGAGAACATAAAGGACTGCGAAGTGCTCAGATAGAAAGGGAATGGGGGCCCTATGAGAACCATAGACTGCTAGGCAGACAAGATCCCTTTTCCAAATTCTCTTGATTGCCCATTATTAATAATGTTATCTTTAATTCTGTGCAAAATACTTACTGCTGTAATTCCAAGCAAAATAATAAATAATCATACAACGCAATTTTAAAATACATGCTTCCCCCTAGCTTTGTTTGATAGACTCCCTTTACAAGGAAGTATCCAAGTCTTTTATAGTCTGCCCATGAATATTTCTCATGTTACCAACTATTTTCCCATTATCTTCCACAATAAATCTTATCATGGCATTATTATTGATGCTATAGTAAACACCTAATATATACTGCACACACACTTGGTATATAATGAATCAAAGTGACATACCTACCTACATTCCTATCCCATTTGTTCTAGTCTTATAATGGGATTTTTGTTAAATGGCTGGCAAAGGAAAAAGGTCAAGTTACAAAAAATTAAACATTTGTTCAAGAAAAGCTACTCTGAAGGTCAACAAGACCCGGGGGTGGGGGTGGGTTGTGTGTGGGTTTTTTTAAAGGAGGGGTTCAAACTTTGTGAAAATCTGTTAAATTAGCAAGAACATATAAGATATTCCAAGAGTGACTTAGGTTCTTCTTAGAAATCAACATCTCGCTGAACAACAAAGAGGTTGGCCTTTGAAGAAGCTTTTCTTCAATCTTTTCTCCTTAAATGTAACAGAAAGCCAGAAAAGACACAATTTATCATTTGACATTCAAGAATTCATATTTTGGCTCAGCTTATCTATGCTTTAGTTAGGATGGCGAGTTATCTTTGGCCTGATTCTGCCCCACAATCCAAAGTGCAAACTCACCAGAGAATCCTCTGCCATTAAAGTCAAAAGGAGTTTTACCATTGACTTTGATGGCAGAGGACTGCATCTTCAAGTAGCCAGTGAGACTTCTGGATACACAGCACCTTTGAAAAAGTAGGCCACATAGGGTAATTTCAGACGTGCAGGGCCTGGAGGCCCAACACGCTGAACCCCAAACCAGAATTCACTGTGGTGAACATCCGGTGGGGCTCAAAAAGATGTGCACGAATCCACTGTGATTCAGGGTGGTTGACTGTGATCTCGTCACATCTGAAATTACCCATAATCTAAAATGCCTAATGTTAAGCATCCAAGTTTGAACTTGCTGATCTAAATACATAATGGAGGCCAGATTGTCAGCAAGTTATACACAAATATGTGACTATGGGTGATTTCAGACATGACGGGGCGCCTATTGGCCCCGTCACGGAATCACCTTTTGATTCCCCACCGGAATCAAAAAGTCACGTCCAACAGACGTGCCGGCTGATTCCGGTGTGGAATCTGGGGAGGAGAGGGGGCTGTGCGGCGCAATGTAGAGCCGCACAGCCCCGCCCCCCCAGCTGCCCACCCTCCTGGAGACGGGCGGGCGCAGCGGCCACACCTGGGATCTGGGCCACGGCCCGGAATCGGCGGCAGTAATAGACGTTACCGTTCTCCGATTCCAGGCCTTGGTTCAATTAACAACGCTTTCGGAAATGGTGCCCGGACCATCCTCAAAAGCGTGGTTATTTGGCTCACCGCCGGTGGTTTACCGTGGTGAACATCTTGCGGCGCACAAACAGATGTTATGGGATCATCCACCACTACGGGGGATTCACCGTGGTTGAGTGTGGTATCGTAACGTCTGAAAATACCCCCAGTTACTGTTATAGTGGCAGGTACATTAGTAAGCATCAAGCAAAACGTGCTTAACAGTCACTTTTGTTGCTCTCTGCTAATTACTTGTTGACTTGATACTTTCCAGAAATCGATCAAAGGGCAATGGTAGCACAACAATGTATTGGAGAACTAGCTGTTAAAGAGTTAAAATACCTGTCCTTTTCTTTATTAGATAGTAATTATTTTAAAAATAATCATTACCTGACATCGTACACCACAATATCTGGCCACTTTGCACTGGGAACATCTAAGCAGACGCTCGTTGCTGTTTAAAAAAAAAGAAAAGAAAAAAGTATTAGTTACATAACAAAAAGGAATATATTTCCCAAACATCTGAAGAAAAAGAACTAACAAGCTTAAAACGTATTTTAAAAAACTCAAAACCACTAAGGGTATTCCGATGCCCTTACTCATGTTGAATAATTTTTTTAGTTCATGACTATTTATTTATTGAAATCAAATGGGTTTCTTGAGGAGCTGCTGTTTGACACAAAGGAGGGATATCACAGTCTGGGTTGAAAAGAAAAAAGAGTCTATTCTCCAGTGAGTTAAAATATTTTTGTTTAATTCTCTCACGTTGCTCTCACTCTGTCAAGGAATCAGATATTATGGTTAGCATAGAAATATCCCAGAACTGTGGCGCAAAATACTAAACGCCATAGTTGGGCACTATTGTCTTTGGAACCCAGCAACAAAATAAATTGTGGCAAGCTGGAATTTACATCTTAGATTCCACATATTACCTGTCTCAAGCAAGAGCTTTGCCGTCGTAACGTTTCATAACGAGGTGTTACACAATCCGTAATAAACCAGTGCCCAAACATGCCAGTTGCGGTTCAGTTTAAAATCCATTTAAAAAAAAAAAAAAATGAATTGGTGCACATCTACAAAATGGCCAGTTGACTTTTCTACACACGAACAATCTCTTTCATAGTGGTGGCAGTAGCATCACTGCCACTTTGGGAAAGGGCAGCTGGTCCGTGCATGTGCTGTGGTCATTTTGCACATGTGCAGACCGGCCACCCTTTTCCAAAATGGTGGTGATGCTGCCGCCGCCATTTTAAAAAAGGGTATGCATGCGCAGAATGTTCTTTTTTAATTAGGGTTTTTATTTAATTTTTAAAGGTTTTAATTGATTTAAATACAGATCCATATTTAAATCCAGAAATTGCAAGATCAGAAGCACAAACTGATCGGAACTACAATTTCATCTGCAAGACCACCCCATTAAAAATAGAGGTATCTGAACAGTACAGTTATTATTTGTCAAAGTGGCACAAGGAATGGCTGAATTTCCATGAATAACACCAGTTAAATAAAATCTCTTCTCCCCAAACTCCCTAAATTTCTAAATACCTGACATCAAAGGTCAAATTCACTTCCATTTCAACTAGCTTCAACCTAAAGAAACTCCAAAGCTAATGCAATTGCTCAGTCTACAGCAACAACAAGGGGAGCAGAATTCAGCCCCTTATTTTAAAAGCTCTTTTATATACGCTATATTAAACAGTTGCAGATTATGCTATCCACTCCTGAACAAGTTCAGGTATTGTCTTTCTTTAACTGTTGAACTATAAGCTTGATCAACTACTGCATATGCTTTATCAGAATTTACTGACACTGGGGCTGATCCCATGCCACGCATATGCAAACTGTGCACACATCCCGTTGCAGGGATGTTGTGGCATGCATAAGCCATGTGGATCCCCACATGGGATACACACACACACACAGTGTGCATGGAGGATTTTGGATCACAGTGATTGGCTGTATGGTATATGCTTCTGCAAGCGGAAGACAACTCTCAAGAACAAATTATCGATGAGCCATCTAACCAGACTGCACAATCCTGTTTCTTAGCTTGTGGTTACAGGGGCCACACTTCTTCCTGTATTAATAAATTCCCAGTTGTATTGCATTGGGACATCTCACCAACACCGTGGTCCCTGGTAATGTGCACAGATGCACCAGCATGTGCAAGCATATTGTGCTAGGCCTGAGGAGTGCGTTCCGTTACTACTCCTGAGCAAGGAAGAGAAGACAGAGATCTCCCATATCCCTGAGAAATGTTTCCCAAGCAAGGACAAAAGTGGTTTTGTGTTCAAATGTTAGTTCCACTGTGTGGGTTTTCCACATGCATCACCCTTTTAACTTTTCCACCAACACCCTGCTCCACATGACAAAAACTGGGAGCAGCTACCTCATTTTCTAAACAAGCTGAAAAAAGGCGATGATGAAACATAATCGTGCAATGAGGAATAGAATCCAGGATTGCACTTGTGGTTGCCCCAGAGTTTAACCATCCAGACCAACTGCTTACTAGAGTAACCTAACAAATAGCTACCTGTGTTGTGCAATACGCAATGTCCTATTCTGATAGGGATGGAACTTTGGGCAAAATTTCGTTTTTGGTCCATTTCAGTTTCAGTTCTCATGTACTTTGGTTCTGTCTCGGTTTCGGTACTATCAGATCTTTTGCATTGATTTTTGTACCAGATTTTTAACATTGCAGTTTTTCAATGGGGGACAAACCGCAATCTTAGAAATCCAGAACAAAAATCAATGCAAAAGCTCCGATAGTACCGAAACCGAAAAAGAACAGAAATTTCTGATTAATCCTAAATGGCCATTCTTGGGTACTTTCGGTCTTATCCGAAACTGAAAATCCCATCCCTATCTTCTGGCATTGGAATTAAAAGCAGCAGCTATCTTCATTCCCTAGCTCAAATAGTAGAACTTTGAAAAAGAAATCTGAAGACCAAGAGATCAACTTTGGGTAATGTGAGTTGGCGTGTGCACAATTTCATTTTTTAAAGTTTAGTTTTTTAAAACTTACACTGGGCTGACAAATGAACATAGGTAGGCAATGGGCTTTTTAAAGTTTATACAAATCAATGCATATTAATTGGGAGGTGGAAATACTCTTGTGAATATGAGCATATAGATTTAGAATGTATTAGCATGCACAAAATTACTCTGCACACTGAGAACCAAAATTAGGGGAAATACTGATTGCCAAAGTTACTAATGGAACTTTGAAAGTAATTTGGGTTTAAAAGCTACCTCTCACAACTTTGAGTATTAAACTTTGTATTTTTGATGCTTTTGATTGAATACATATTACAGATGTTATATACGTAGTCTCAGTGTTGACCCAATGCCTGGCTGCTATTGGGGACTGGATGAGGATGAGTCAATTGAAACAGAATCCAGACAAGACTGAGGTGATGATAGATGTCCGGCCTTGTGACCTGGAGGGGATTGGGACTGCTGTTATTGATGGGAATTCAGCCCACTCTGGTCAATCAGTTTCATAGCCTTGGAGTGCTTCTGGACCTCTTGCTGCACCTGGATTGTCAAGTTGCGGCGATGTCCAGGAGCACTTTTCACCATCTCAAACTGGTGAGGAGGCTGCAGCCTTTTCCTTCTGATTCAGATTTGACCACTGTCATCCCTACTTTCATCACCTCACGGCTAGATTATTGCAGTGCGCTCTACGTGGGGATGCCCTTGATGACTGTTCAGAAGCTGTAGCTGGTGCAGAATATGGCAGTTCGCTTCCTTTCAGGGGTGGAGTGCCGGAAGCACATTACACCAGTGCTCCAAAATCTGCACTGGCTTCCTATAGCTTTCCAGTCACAATTCAAAGTGTTGGTTTTGACTTTTAAAGCCCCAAATGCCAAACAGTCCGGGCCCCACATATCTGAAACATCACCTGTCCTTCCATGCCCCATTGTGGCCCATGCGATTGGTCGTGCACGCCTCCCTATGGCCACTCTCTGTTAGCCTTGTTCATACAAGAGCTTACAGGGAGACAGTCTCGGTTGTTGCACCGTTGTTATGAAACTCCCTCCCCCTGCAGATTCATTTGAGCCCGAGTCCAGGCATCTTCTGGAGGTGGTGCAAGACCTTTCTGTTCTGAGGTATTTGGCAGGGATGAATGGGGGACTGGGTTGGTTTGGGGGAATGGGGAGATGGTGTTGGGTTAGTGGTTGTTGTTTTTTAATTGATTTTAAAATGTTCACCATTTGTGAGCTGCCCTGAGCCTCTGGCAAAGGACAGCATAAAAATTTAAATAAATAAATAAATAAAATATAAGCTTTGCAGCATAACCTGAGAGGTGGCTCAATACTCTTCTTATTAGGAAATTAAACCCTACAGAAGCCAGTATGGAAGGTTTAAATTAGAGGGATCTCTGGAATAACTTTACCCTAATTATTCAAAAAATTATATTGGGCACACATCAAGCTTGGGTGAGTGAGGACTGGGACCATCTGCTTCTCCGTTCAGGGATACTATGTGGTTGCAGTGTTTGATTCCAAGGAAACCAACGTGGAGAGGGAGACAAAGTGGTTTGAGTGATATTTTTTTTTCCAGACTAACTGCTTTGGATGAGAATGAGACAGCTTTCAGGCCACACAGGGCCCTTCCTCAGGCACGTAGCGCAGCCAGTAGAATATATAAACTGAGAAAAGGTAGAGCAAGTACATATGAGGGGGCATGGAATGGGTGGGAGTGGCTAAGACAACGTATATATTTATTAAATTTCTACCCCGCCCTTCCCACAAAGGTTCATGGCAGCTCACACAATATATATATATATATATATATATTAGTGGGAACCCCCAACCCATATGTTTGCTTTAGCGGAGTCCTCTCTATAGGTTTACTACTACCTATTGTTTCTTTGTCTCCTACACCAATATATAATTTTTCAGCTCTGTTTTTAAATGTCTAGCACATCTCTCTCTCTCCCCCCCCCCCTCTCCCAACAGTTACCTTGTCTTATCCGCCCCCACTCATTCTATGCCCCCTCATATATACCTGCCCTACATTTGCTCAGTTTATATATTGCAGACTGGCTATGCTACATGCCTGAGGAAGGCCCGAAAGCTTGCTCATTCTCACCAACAGAGGTTGGTCCAATAAAAGATATCACTCAAACCACTTTTTCTCTCTCTTTCCCTTCGGATACCTACATAAGGGGATCAAGATATTTGGAGGCAGCAGCCACCAGACAGCAGCTTAAGGTTGCTGACCATTCTTGGGCCATTTGTGGACAGAGTGGCGATGGCCATGAAGCTTTTCTGTCCTAAAAGATTTGCCATCTCACTGCTGCTGCTTTTAGCCTTCCCTTATATCATCATTTTATTTTTTTGCACTGCACTTTTATGGGGATATATCATGGATAGGGAGAATGGGAGGGATGGGTGTGTGGGGTAGTTTGGGTACCAAGTGAGAGTTGGAGGAATGAGAGTGGGAAGGTTGGGTTGGTGGGGGGTTGCGAGACAGGAAATGTATTTTTGAACTGTTGTGTTTGAAAATGTTGTACGCCACCTTGAGACAAAGTGGGGTATAAACAGATTTTTTATTATTATTATTATTATTATTATTATTATTATTAATAATAACAACAAACAACAACTTGTATTTACACTGAGACATAGCAACACATCTACCACTAAATCAAACAAGAACTAAAAAGATGGTACAAAAACTAATACACCAGTCCAGAAGTTACAACAAATCTGGCCTTCAGTAGCCATGAGATATATGAATGCACGCCCTTGAGGAACTTTCTAATACAGATCTATATTTTAAGTCTTGCATCTGTATCAATTTATAATCACAGCACAGGATTACATGACCTTGGCATAGATCAGAAAGGGGTTTTTTCCTGCATTTTTTCCTAAAAGGGAACAGGAACCCAGTAATGCTGTTGCCCCACGCCGCGCCCCCCCCCCCCCTCCACTGAAACCAACAGGAGACAAGGGCATTCAGCACTATGCAGGATTCAATCCTTTGTCACAAATGCTTAACAATGAAAAATTCATTCATTTTCATTTAAATTTGTATCCAGTCCTATCCCAATAGTAACACAAGACAACACTACCAGTCAAAAGTATGTGAATAACCTGACCCCCCTCCTGGCACTGTGTAGTAAATGAAGAATCCATTCATCTTTTTCTCCTCCCCTTTCTTTTACTATGAGCAGATTTAGGATGTTTGGTACAAAGAACAGAGCTGTATGTACAGATAAAAATTGCTGCTTTCCGCTTCTCACTTTCCCTTCCTCCCAAGTCTCTGTCTCCAGGTTTTATGGCTACCATGAATCTTACCATATGGCATTTCAGAAAAGCAGAACAGTGTGATTTACAATACTTAATCCAAATGTGAATATTTCAGGAATAAGAACTCTTCCAGGAGATGTTATTTTGAGGTCTCTAAAAACCACAAATGATTTGCATAGATTCCCCCTCATCTCTCCAGGCATCTTTATTAATTTGAAAAAAATATTGCTTAACAGCATAAAATTGTTATCAAATAAGCTGGTATGAACTCATACCAGTTCTGAATGTCAGTAGAAACGGTATCAGGTTACACATACAATAGGTCAAATATTGCTTAGCTAAGTCACATGATTGGTCCTCTTGGGAATCCGGATATATGTAAAGGTAAAACAAGATTTGGGTTGCAGTTCTGAAATCCATGGATTTCAATAAGACTACTCACAAGTAACAGGTTTCAGGATACTGACCATAGTCCAATATTGTCAGGAAAAAATACTTTTTATCCCCTCATATAAACGTTTCCTATTTCCTCTATCCAAATATCAAGGAAAGTATCACAATTTTAATTTATTAAATACTAAGACTCCTTAACAGACCAAAAAAAAACCCTTCTAACGCTGGATTCTTGGAAATATTTTTAACATTAAAAAATAATCACAGCACTGAAATGAAACGTTCTAGACACAGTAGTTCCCTGAAGCAAGTGCGTGAGCCAACGAAACCTGGTTTCCTAAGAGAGACCGGGGGGGCAGGGAAGAGGAGACGTGCATGTTTGGGGGGCACACAGGCACACATGTAAAACCGAAGAGAGGGGGAAGAGAGAGAAGGATTTTATAAACCTTATTTCCAAAAGAAACCCAGGCTAAAAAGGAATACACCCTGTATTTATTTATTAAAAATTACATACAAAAACCCACAATAGACTAATCTTTAGAATTCTTTACTCAAGGGGATGCAACCATTCTAATTAAGATGCATTTAGAAGAGCGAATGTGTTAGTTGACCAATATTAAGCCACCATATTGACATTTCTAATATGAATTTGAAGTGTGTTTTTCAACATAAAATTAATATGATATGTGAAAGAGTTAACACAGAAAAAGTAGTTATCCATATTAAGAGTGCAGGGTTCTAATCCATATTAACTATTCCTTATTGAATTCACCTTCCTAAACTCTGATCCTGAAGTTAAATTATTTCCCCATTTTAACAAACCCTGGGTATTTTCAAACATGACCGGGCGGCATTCGCCCCATCACGGAAACAACCCTTGGATTCCCCGCCGGGATCACTCCGGCACGGCCAACAGACGTGCCGGGGGATCCCGGCGGGGAATCGGGGAGGGGGCGGGGCCGTGTGGTGCAATGCGGCAGCAGCGCCCAATGCGGTCGCAGCGCCCGCCCGAAATGACCACGACCCGGAATCCTGGCGGGGATTCCGGGCCGTGATCGCCGTCCAGACGTGACAGGCCCCTTCATCCCCGCCGGGAATCCCATTCACCACGTGATCGGCCCCGGCCCCGCGGGTTCAGCCGATCGTGTGGTGAATGTGATTCCTGGCGGGGATTGAGCGTTGGTAACATCTGGGGGGGAACTTCCGGTTCCCCAACAGACGTTACGGGACCATTCCCCACCACAGGGAATTGACTGTGGTTGAGCGTGATCTCGTAACGTCTGAAAATACCCCCTAACAGGGAGCTGGCAATTGGCATTCAAGCATATTAATACAGCTATATAGCCTACCCACTGGCTGGTGGCACCTAGTTAGAGCAGGCACTTTCACAATGTTACTTCAGAAAACTTTAATAATTAAATATATAAACATAAATCAATTTAAATCAATAGCTTTGATTAGAATATGGGTTGCTAGGCTTAATCCTGCAAGGTATTGCACACACACACACACACACACACCCTGAAAAGGAGAGAAGCTTGAGTGCCTCCACAAAAGTCGACACCACTCGCTGCTTAGATGCTGAAAGTTAAGCGCATGCTTAAGTAGTAAGTGGTTTAAACTGTGTCAGGGCTGAAGGAAAAACAACTTGATATCTATGCAAGACCTACTTATTTGGCTAGGCTTTTAGCAGGAAGGGATAAGGTTAGGGGGGCGGGTCAGAGAGGTTTTAATTGGAATTTTATATGGGATTTAATATTTTTATTAGTTTTTATATTTTTGTATGTTGTAAGCCATCCTGACCCTGCTTAAAAGGGTAAGATACAAATCATAGTAAAATAAAACAAACAAAGTAATTGCAGGTATCCAGTGTGAATGATCAAGAAACCTTATATTACATAGCTTGATTGATAATATGAAAATCTCCTGCTCTTCTCCAGCAGTTGGCGGAACTTTCCTTTCAGCACTGTTACTGTCACAACAAAGTCCAGACATTCAGGTGAAAGATAAGACCGTGCTCCTGTCATGAGGTAGCGCTTATTGAACCGATTGATGCTTTGATTCAGTTTGTTCACAATTCCCTTTTCCTATAAACCAGAGCTCTTTTAAGAAGTGCAATATCTTTTGAGATGTGTGCATGATCTTTTCACCTTCTGCTTTTCATTTTAGAAGCCTGAGCGATCAAACCCACAATGAAATATTTGCTCTTTCAACTGTGTGCAACATTGCAACCTCTCTCAGCAACTTTTAGCTCCTCCTGTAAATTGGCACTTCATACTCTAGCTGACTTATTGAGTGGGCAAGAGTTTTATTTTGTTATAGGCCTCCCACATACTGTGAACAAGCAACAGCAATCAAAGGTGAACTCCAATCATGATACCTTACTTTAAAAAGTTACAATCATTAATAATTACAATAATCAATTATTAACTGTCATAGTTCAAAGACATCTGAATACTGAGTAAAATTTGAGTATTACATTTCTTAACAGAGCAAGATAGCACCAGAGGCAGACATACACAGACATAAAAATATACGATAAATGCTACACTGAGACAAAGACAGCAAGAAGGGGAGGAAGCAAGAAACCTTCTTGAAATTGAATTCCAATGCTAGCATTACCTGAAAAACTCTCATGATTGTTTCACATGTCTTACAATCTTGAGTGTGTTCTCAAATCCCCTGCTGCTGAAATCATTAAAAAATCTTTCATTAAAAGAATAAAATAGTTTCAAGCCCTCAAATTGTGAAGAGAAGCTTTTAAACATGTATCCAAAAGGCTCAGGAGGGCAAAGACTAACCAAAATGCCAAATTTACAATTAAAAAAATAGATCTTCTGGAATCGGACTCATGATTTTTGACCATGTAGGGCCTGAAACACTTATCACCAGGGTACAAAATGCGGCTGATCCTCACAAACAGGGTGTGGCAGGGAGGAGTAAAGGCAGAGTAATGTCTAAATCACAAAAAAGTACTTGCTTCATCCTTTCAGTGGAGACAGCAGGGGCCTATCTTGCCTGCGATTATGAAAAGGCCATGTCCATGTTGTCTCTTTAGCTCACTGAGTTCCTGATCAAAGCCTACCAGAGTCAGAGGTCTTCAGATGATTCAATGGTCTTTGGATTAGGCCCTGAGAGCTTAACTCCCGTTCAGGTCTAACTCCTTTTCAGGAGTGACACTGTTGCTGACCTTCACATTAAGATATTTTAAAGTCTTAAATGGCTCTTCAGGCACCTACAGCTCTAGTCTTACTATGGCCTTGCATAAGCCTTTAGAACCAATGGAAGGAGGCCAGGCACGCATCAAGGAGAAAAGTCAGTTTTTATACTTCGCTTCCAAGCAATCTCTGCCCTCTTCCAGGCTGAACATAAAGATGTGCGGATGCTCTTGTGATGACAGATAACACACAGCAGTACAGCAGCTAAGGGACGGAACAATAAAAAAAAAATGCAGTCCAACACAGTAAAGTTCAAACTGAAGAACTTAAAAAATCAACACTTGAAAGTGTCTTGAAAGATTATCTACTCACAACAGAAATTCCCTTTTCTTATTGATTATTCCAAAATAACCCAGAGTCCTTCCTTTCACTTGAAAATTACAGAAATAGGAAAAGCTCTTCAAGGTGGTGGCAAAAAGCAGACATATATAAACTGTTGCGAATTGTGCTTTCCTTTCCGCGCAGTTATGCTTTCTGTTCCCTAACTACAAAACACCACAGCCAAGATTGGCCTATGGAGAATTTCAATGACATGAATAAAATTATTCCAGGAATTAATTGGACACTGGTTCTTTGCTATACTTATACATGATGAATTACAATTATTAATCAATAACACAGCTCTTCCCTTGAAGACCCTTGACAATATAGTAAATACTAGTACAGCTCTTATTTAACATACTTAAAAAAAAATTTTTGAAAAAATAGGAGAATATTAATCATAGAGGGAATATGATCCATGAACTGCTTAGCATAGTCCTTCATGCTATTTCCATTGAAGTGAATGGGACTCTCATGGATTTTAAGGGCTATGCTAAACAGCTTGAATGTTTACTGAATTTACTTGTGTTTCAACAAGTTTTATTGTTTAAATAAAGAATCTCATCTCCAGAGAGTATACGGCTCAAACTATGGAATGCACAATTGTAAATGATATCAGCAGCCGACAAGATGGTACTAAAACAGCAGATACACTTCTACGAGAATGAGAAGAACCAGGAATAATTTGGTGATGCTTGAACCGCTTCCACACAAGCGTTGGTTGTTGCAAATTAAATGTCAAGAAATGGGGTTCTTTTGAGTCCGGAATACAAATTGTGTCTGTGACAAAGCACAGACACTGTCTCATCTAGTCCAGTGTCACCTTTTGGAGAATTGTTCCTTTTGTGTCACTGATGTAGGGCTGTGCACAGGGTCAAGTATTTGTGTTTTGGTACTTGTGTTGGTATCTTTTCCCATGCTCGCTGCATTTTTTCCATAACTGCCAATGTGGAAAACGCAGCAAACACATGTCCCTCCATATTGATTAGCGAGACTCTGACAGTTTTGTCGGGTCTATAAGGAAAGGAAAATGCAGTTAAAACTGCTGCTAAGTCTGCTACCAATTTTAAAAGGGGGCACTGGTTTGGGGGAGGGTGGAGAATATGGCTGGCTTGGTGGAGAGGTTGTTAGCTTGGGATCGGTGGAACAGCATATGAGTCTGGCTCCAAGCAAGTAGCTGGCTTGGGGAGGAAGAAATGGAGCATGGGTGTGGTCTAGATGGAGTGCTGGCATGCATCTGGCTTGGGAGAAGAAAGAATAGAACATGCGGCTGGGTCGTGGTGAGGATACTGGCTCGGGAATGTGAGAAAGGGATATGGTCTGGCTCAGGGGTCACTTGCTTGATGGAAGGGACTGCTGGTTTGGGTAAAGGAAAATGGGGTATGGGGCTAGGCTCACGGTGTTCGCAGGCTTGGGAGGAGGGGATTGAAATGAGGCTGCTATGGACTCACCATTTCTCCCTGGCTGGGCTGGGATGCAGTGTTGGAGACTGCAGTTCTGAGACAGTGGCGGCCCCTGCAGCTGAGGCAGGCTCACTACAGGCTCCCCAAGCACACAACTAAACTGAGAGTCAGAAAGTGGCCCAGTTTGCAAATACATGTTGCAGTTTCTGCAGTCCAGTTTGAAACCTCAGGTACCATGATTTTCTGGAAATTTTGGATTCATTCAAAACCCAAACACACAGTCCTTGCATCTGCATTTCTACTACAGAAATCAAAGGGGATTTTTGCATTTATTTGCATTTTGACAAAAAAATCCAAAGCCCTATCTTATAGCGTTACTACCTGTGCAAGGGCTTGTGCCCGTAAATGGTCGCTATGGATCTGACATGTTTTGGTATGCTGAAAACACAGCGCACGAGAGACAGAAAGCTACCATATACAAAAAAGCTAAAACAAAATGCTTGGATTCTTATCTCTGCTAGCTGGCCATTTTTACTGGTTTTCAAAATTACAGATAAAAATTTGAATTATATACCACACAATGTTAATAGGAGTTACAGCTAACTCCTGTACATCTCTTTTTTGAACTTTTCTCCATATATCTTTTAAAAGAAAAGAAACCTCAGAAATAATCCTATTAACTACCTTGCTAGCTATCTCATCTATTGATACTAGTGTGTCCAATTCAAATATTATATACCCCTTTACCACATTAACTGTTTAAAGACAGACACCACTCGCAAAGAATCCCTTTCTTAGGCACGAGAAATTCTGGGACTTCATTTTCCTCTTGCTGAAAGGGTGAACAGTGCAACATAACAAAATGTAAGGACACAAAAGGTGGTCTTGTTTTGAAACCTCTTCAACATTTTTCTAGGGTATTATGTAATGAGTGGATATGTAATTAATAATTTATCTCCTCCTCACACAGCAGACTGGGCAAACTCTTCTCCCCCACCCCTGGGGCAAATGGAAGTTTTGCCAAATACTTTGGGGGTAGAGGTGGGGGGAAGAGTAAATAGAAGGTATGCACCAATATGTCTTGCAGAAACTACTGGTTCTTATTATTATTTTTATTTATTATTATTATTAGACATTTATATAGCGCCAGTCGTGCGACCTGGTGCTGTACAGAACATAGAATTAGACATGGTCCCTGCCTGTGGCTTACAATCTAAAAGACAAAGGGGGGGGAGACAGGGAGAGGAGACAGTGGGAGACAGGGGAGAAGACAAACAAACATTCAAACGGATACGAAGTCGCAGGTGCGTATGCTTGGCTTGCTTACAAAGAGGTCGGTAGCAGCAGTCAGCAGAGGAGGGCAGACAGTAAGAGTAAGGGGAAAGACTAGCAGGCATTGGGAAAGGCAGCAAGGAAAAGGTGGGTCTTGAGGAGGGATTTGAAGGAGTGGAGGGAGGAGGCAAGGCGGATGTGGGCAGGGAGGGAGTTCCAGGCATGGGGGGCAGCGAAGGACAAGGGTCGAAGGCGGTTAGGCGAGCAAGAGAAACGAGGGAGAGTGAGGGAGGGGACAACGGAAGAGCGGAGAGCGTGTGCAGGAGTGCGTAGGGAAATTAGGCCTGAGAGGTAAGGGGGAACTTGGTTGTGGAGCGATTTGAATGTTAAAATCAGGAGTTTAAACAGGATTCGTTCAGGAAGGGGGAGCCAGTGAAGGGAGAGGAGGAGAGGCTGCACATGGTCGAAGCGACGGGCAGAGTGAATGACCTTGGCGGCGGAGTTTTGGTTTGTGATAAGGGGGGAGAGGTGAGAGCAAGGGAGGCCAGCAAGGAGGAGGTTGCAGTAGTCGAGGCGAGAGATAACCATTGCATGAACAAGGGCTTTGGCCGAGGAGATAGAGAGAAAGGGGCAGATGCGGGCAATGTTGTGGAGAGCGAATCGGCAGGATTTGGGCACAGAGTCAATGTAAGGTTTAAAAGAGAGGTGCGTGTCAAAGATGAAGCCCAAGCTGCGGGCTTGGAGAACAGGATGGATGGTGACCCCATCAATGCAGATGGTCAGGTTAGAGGGAGAGGAAGGGGGGGGAATTAGGAGTTCGGTCTGTTTAGCTTGAGTTGACGTCGGGACATCCAGGCGGAGAGGCAGTCGACGAGGCGTGAGCGGACAGACAAGGAGAGAGAGGGAGTAGAGAGATAGAGTTGGGTGTCGTCAGCGTAGAGATGGTATTGGAATCTGTGGGAGGCAAATGCAGAAGTGGGGGAGCGATAGTGGGAGCAACAGAGGTTAAATATAAGTAGCATTTAGTGGATAATGACGATGTTGAAAAATCTATTGGATGACTGTGATGGAAGCAAGAAATGTAATCATCTGTTATCAGAATTTGTTAACATTTATGAACACAGAGCAAACAAACTCTAAGGTTGCTTTTCCTGAAAATGAAAGTAAAATTTTGATACATCTCTGATTCATGAACAAGCAGCTGTACTGGTCACCTGTTTCATATCTAAAGATGTTACCGTACTTGTATGGACTTAGGAAGCTTATTTTAGAAAAGCAACAGGAAAACTAGTGATTGGTTATCAATTTTTTTTTAAGGAAAATTAGAACAAGAATAGGAATAGAAGTAGTACTATATGGGGTCAGACCAATGGTTCATCAATCTACTGGCCACCTCTGGTTTCTTTAGGTTAGAATAGGATTAGGAGTTTCTTTGGCACAGCACCCTACAAGCTATAATGCGCCAAACACATGTATAGAACGAGAGAGATAGGGGTCAACCAAAAACTTCCCCAAGGTCCGTACAGGGCCACCACCATTATAGTGAAAGGAGAAACAAAAACAAAAAAAACAAAAAACAGGATGGGAAAATACAAAGCTAGGTAAATAAACCACATCCATTGAGCACCATAAAGGTTCCCGTGTGAAAAACAGTACATCAGTAGATGAGCCTATAAAAGGACAACAGGCTGCCCAGGGAGCGGGGGGCAAAGTAGAGATTACAACAGGTAAAACCATTGAATGGCTTTTAGAAAAACAGAGAGGCCAGGGAAGTATATATCATCCCCTAAAAAAGGTAATCAATGTGACCGGTTCTTGAATGTCTGCGATGGCTTCAGAAGAAGGTTTGATGCTTTGTAGAAAAGTATGAAAATAACGTCCACCATCAAATCTGCAGCGCAGTGTATGCATCAAAGCTGAACCCCCCTCCCCCTTGAAAGAGGTAGCGTAACCCCCCCACCCCCCATAGAAATGCTTCACTTGGTTCAGGCTGATGGATGTGGCTAAGGAAAAGTAGGCCAGGCTTAGGCGTAGAGAAGAAGGGAGACATTTCAGAAGAAGGGAGACCATTTAGAGGAAGGGAGTAGAAGAAGAGCTGTCCCTGTTTTATGATGATAAAGGAATACATATAGGGCCTTAACCCCTTAAGTGTGTAATTACACTTTGTAATTATGGGTTTCGGTATGGGATTTATTTTGTTGCGGCTTATTATGTATACGTTATTCACTCACAGGGCTGTTGTAAACCCTGACTGTGTTTGTGGGCCTTGTTGGAAGCGTCTGCAGTTCAAGGAAGGTCGCTTCTGCAAGCAAGGAGGACACTGAAAACTACTTACAAACTATGGACAGATAGCAAAAGAAAATTGAACCTGTAGAGGCGGGGGACACGTGTATATTCCTAGGTCAATGTTAAATTGTCACTGCATTCCTGTCTAGATACAGTTGTTGAGTTTATGAGCTTGCAACCATTCATTCGTTTGCCCTTGAGAACCCACAGGAGCTTACAAAAAGTGGCGCCCAACTAAGCGGGGCTTCGAGTGAATTGCAAGCTATATTTAGTAAATTAGAAGGGAAAAAAAATTCCAATGGAGGTGTGCAGAAAGTTAGGATTTGATTTGTATAAAACTGTTTTGTTTAGCGATGTACACTTCAGAGATGAAGATGTAGACATAAAGAAGGCTGCAGAAATGTATGGTGCCGTTAAAAGGGTGCAAAGAATAAGGGGAAGAGACAAAGAAATGTTACTATGTGGATTCCGGTCTCCCAGTGCTGTCTGGAGAATAGGGAAGGATTGTTTGAAGCAAAAACTCTATGGCAAGTGGGAAGTAATTCCAGTAGATGCAGAAGCAACAGCATTCCTTTGGGAAGAAGCAAATAATAAAGCTCAAATAGTAGGTGTGGGATTGGCAGGTGGTGGTTATGTAGAGGACAAAACGTCAATTGCAACCTCTACTCCTGCTGTGAATCTGCCTCCTGAGTTGCAACAGCAATTGCTAGCAAAGGTTTTGCAGCCGGGAAATGTAACTAGTATTGCAGCAACTGTTGTAAAGGGGAAGCTAAAGACTTTCTCAGGCACTATACCTAGGCCATCTGCAGAAGTGAACTATTTTACATGGAAAGTGCAAGCAAGAGAGTTGGTAGAAGATGACAATGTTCCTGCAAACGTAAAAAGGAGAAAAATAATAGTTTACTCCCTCCTGCCTTGCATATAAGGCTTGAAGCAAGCAGAAAGGCCACTGCAGAGAAGTGTTTGATTAGTTTAGAGACTGCCTATGGCAACATAGTGCAAGTGTCTGAACTAAAAGCAAAGTTCTATGAGACCCATCAGCATATTAAAAGAACCCCCATCAGGGTATCTAAATAGGCTGCACGCATTGGCTGTGGAAATTTTGGAGGGAAAGGGTATTGAGGAGAGAAAGTTTAACCGGTATGTGCAGGAATAGTTCTTCAGAGGTTGTTGGCATGAGGCTTTGCTAACTATTTTAAAAATAAAAGGTATAGGCTCGGATAGGAAGCCAGAAGCTGTCTGTTACGTAGAGCTCTTGTATAATGTAAGGTCCCTAGAAAGAGAGATTTCTGATAAGCAGGAAAGAAAACTTAAACAAGAGTTGCATGAGAAAGGAAGGCCCTTAGGCAAAGTGGTGGGATTTAATGAAAAGGGAACAGAAATGGCTCCCAGGAATCATGACAACCGAGAAATATATTGGAGAGCCAAATATTTAGAGTCTGAGAGAGAGATGGCTAAATTGAGAGTGACTGCTCAAAAAGCAAGGGAGTCTAAGGGTGCAAGACCATCCTCTCCCCAAAACTATAATGAAGACAGAAGATCAGTGATGCCCAGGGAGCGCAATAGGGAGATAAGGTGTTTCAATTGTGGACAAAAGGGTCATTTTCAGAGAGTCAATAGGCCTGATCCCGCACTGGTTCACCAGAATCTAACAAGCCCTGCAAGGACCCAGGAGCAGACTGGCCCACCAGAGACCTCTAAGAGCAAGACAGTTAGCCAGTGGGCCTCAGGAAAGGGTGTTTCAGCCACAGAGGATAAAGAGATACTGGAAAGGCTGGTAGGACCAGTGTGCAATGATTATGTGGTTTTGGAGGGAAAAGAATGTCCTTGCCTGTTAGATACTGGTTCACAGGTGACCTGTGTATGCGAAACATGCTATAGAGAGCATCTGCCTCATAAAGAACTGCATTCTATTGGTAACATACTTGAAATAGAAGGAGCTGGAGGACAAGTAGTACCTTAATTAGGGTATATAGTCCTGGAACTGCAAGTTCCATATGATGCTGAAAATATGGAGAAGTATGAGATTCTAGCCCTTGTGTGCCCAGATCAGCGCATGAACCAACGGGTATCAGCTATCATTGGCACGAATGTTTTTAAACGTATGATGGATAATAATACTAACCAAGATACCTGTAGTTATTCAAACAGGGTTGGCTTGTCATACCCTTCGAGGAAAGCGTGCAGCCAGTATATGAGAAGACAGGGCATAGAACGTGAAGCCACAGAAGGGAGTGAGATGTGCCTATTGAGGAGAAAACCAGTTAAGGTTCCAGCTGGAGGATTATGTACAGTATCAGGTATGCTACAGACGTCCGGGAAAGGACCGGGAAATATGGTACTTTTAGAGGATCCAGAAGTTGTAGCAGGGCCAGGAGGATTAGTCATCCTTCCACAGGTTATAAAGCCTACTGCATTCAATATGCGAATTGGAGTGCAAGTTAAGAATTTGACACGAAAGGATATTACTCTGAATCCCTACACTGTGATTGCTAAGGCTCAGAGTGGGGTGGGTAAAAGCAATTCCTATGCTGGATTCAGAGGAGGCTATTAGGAAAGAAGATAAATTATTGCCTCTTAATTTTGAAACCTCACCCTTAAGTGAATCTGAAGAAAAGAGAATTTCCCAAATCATAGCTAAGGAAGAACTCCAAGCTTTTGCAGTACGTGACTGAGACTTTGGTAGGATTTCAGATGTAACTCACCATATTGACTTGATTAGTGATGTGCCCTTTAGAAAAAGGACTAGATGAGTCTCACCTGCAGATTTTGAGGATCTGAGACAACTCCTGTGTGAACTAGCAGCACTGGATGTAATTGAGAAGACCAGCAGCCCCTATGCATCACCAAAAGAAAGAAGACTGGGGTCCTCCGGATGGTGGTGGATTATAGAAAGCTGAAAAACTTAACAAAGAAAGATGCTTACCCTTTACCCAGAACAGAGGAAACCTTTGCATTGCTTGCAAGATCCAAATGGTTTTCTGTATTAGATTTAAAGAGTGGTTAATACCAAGTACTGATGGAACCTGTAGATCGCCCCAAGACTGCTTTCACCACTCCATTTGGCAACTGGCAGTTCAAAATGATGCCACAGGATCTGGCAAATGCTCCCGCCACTTTTCAAAGGATGATGGAGAAGGTTATGCATGGCTTAAATCTAACAGAAGTAGTTGCCTTTTTGGATGATTTGATTATCTTTTCAGCCACCAAATAGGAGCATGAAGAGCGTCTCCTGAAGGTTTTGAAAAGACTTCAGAGTTATGGATTGAATCTGGCACCTTCAAAATGCAGACTGTTTCAAACATCAGTAAAGTATCTAGGCCATGTAATATCAGCAGAAAGAATAGAACCGGATAAAGAGAAAATAGATGCCATCATCACGTGGCCTATACCTACTATCATCAGAGAACTGCGTAGGTTTCTTGGTTTCGCAGGATATTATCGAAGATTTGCGAAAAGATACTCTATTATAGCTAAGCCGTTGAACTCATTTGTTAGCAGGTAGTCTCAAAGGAAATCGATCCCTTGAAAGCAAATGGGGTGCAAGCTGCCAAGAAGCCTTTGAGACAATAAAACAAAAGTTAACCATGGCACCTGTGTTAGGATTTGCTTATTGGAAGTTACCATACATATTGCACACTGATGCTAGCACTACTGGTCTAGGAGCAGCGTTGTATCAGGTTCAGGAGGGCAAGCCTCGTGTCATTGCCTACGCCAGCAGAGGCTTGAGTCGCAGCGAATGTAATTATCCAACGCACAAAGTTCTTAGAGTTGAAGTGGGCAGTTTGTGATAAATTCCACGATTTTTTGTATGGGACAGAGTTTAAAGTCATGACTGATAATAACCCATTAACCTATGGTTTAACTTTGGCCAAGCTAGATGCAGCAGGGCACAGATGGGTATCAGCATTGTCCTTATATAATTTTTAGATTGTTTATAGATCTGGACGAGCTAATGTAGATGCTGACTCCCTTTCCCAAAGACAGGATGCAATCTAATTGAAGATGAAGAAGGAGTCCAAGAGATGGAAAGGATTTCTAAAATGCTTTCTAGAAGTCAACAAGACCCTACAGAGTGGAACTCGTGGGATGTCAAAGCCTGCAAAGCCATCATCCAGGTCCGTACAAACTCTCCTGAGAATACAACATTTGAAAGTTCAACAGCAGAAACTAGTGGCCTTGTTGAAACCTTACCCACCTCAGAGCAAAGTATCCCTGCTGCATTTGAAGACCCCAGCTCTGGAACAGAAAGTTTCTGTAACCCAGATACTAATCCTCCTGATTTGAAGAAGTTGCATAGAAAGGATAAATACATTGCCAGAATAATCTGGTATCTTGAGAGGTATCATCGACCTACTTCGGATGAGGAACAGAGCGAAGGGTATGAGGTTATACTGTATTTGAGAGAGTGGATCAAACTTTTCTTAGCAGATGGGGTTCTTTATCGGAGAGTGCAACAGAAGGGAGAGGAAGTGGAACAATTAGTGGTACCGTATACCCACCGCAAAATGGCTTTGGAAGGAATTCATGATGCAATGGGTCATTTTGGAGTGGAAAGAACATTAGACCTGGCTAGAGATAGATTCTTTTGGCCTAAAATGACACGAGCTGTAGAGCAGAAATGCAGGAGTTGTGAACGCTGTGTAAAAAGAATCACTAAAGTAGAGAGAGCTGTTAAGCTAGTAAATCTAAAAGCTTATGCGCCATTTGGAACTGATCTGCATAGACTTCCTGACTCTCGAATCTGATTCTACAGGTACAAAAAATTTTGGGGGGTGATTACTGACCACATCACTAAGTATGCACAAGCTTATCCGACACGAGATCAGATGGCGAGAACAGTAGCTTCAACACTTTGGGATCATTTTATCAGTCACTATGGGTTCCCCAGGAGATTTCATAGCGACCAGGGCGCGAGTTTTGAAATCGGAGCTGGTTACCGAACTAAGCAAGATAGCCGGGACTAAATCCCGCACTACACCTTATCATCCTCGAGGAAACCCCATTGAAAGGTTCAACCGAACCTTACCGGACAGGTTAGGCACTCTAGAAGAAGACAAGGCTACGTGGAAAAAGTACATAAAACCACTGGTGCATGCATATAATTGTACCAGGAACACCACCACAGGAGAATCCCCTTATTTTCTAATGTTCGGAAGGCAACCGTTGCTACCCATTGACTTATGTTTTGGGATAAAACATAGGGGACAAAGTGAAGTGACTCATCAGGAATATGTAAAAGACCTGAGGCGCAGATTGCGTTATGCCTATGGGTTAGCCGCCAAAGACAGTGAAAAGCACCAGCAAGCTAACAAAAGGAGATGGGATGCTAAACTATTGAGGTCAACTGTCGAAGTAGGAGACTGGGTTTTAGTGCGTAACTTGAGTCCCCGAGGAACATAGAAGCTAGTAGACAGATGGGAATCAGTGGTGTATGTGGTTTTGGATCAGTTAGATGAGAATATTCCGGTGTATAGAGTACAAGGGGAGAACGGGGAAGGCCCCATTCGAACCTTACATCAGGATATGTTAAGGCCCTGTGGGTTTATTTCGTCACCTGAAGAAGTGGAGGACGTACATCCCTCGGAGGATCCTATCAGTAATAGAACCAGATGGAAAAATACCAACATAGCGATACCAACGACGGAAGAAGAATCAGCAGCAGATTCCACACCATGCTTGAGATTAAATCCTTCAGCAGGGGAGTTCACTCCCCACTCCAGTTGGATGAGTAGTGGTAATCGAGGTGCAGAAGACAAGCAGCAGTTTTCCTTGTCAAAGACCATTCCCTCTCATTCTGAGGTGCCATTAGCTGATTCAAGGCAAAGTGTTAATACGCCTCAAAGATCTAGCCACACTAGGGTCGAACCAGTTAGATTCAATGATTATGTCCTGATTTGGTGATGGTGCCAAACACTGGGGAGCCACAACTGTTGTTGTTTCAATGCCATTGTAGCTTTGTGCAAATGGACCAATAGGGAAAACAATCGGGTGAAAACATCCCTAACTATAATTATACCGTCGGGACGACAGTATTTAAGCAGGGAAGAATGTAACCCCCCCATAGAAATGCTTCACTTGGTTCAGGCTGATGGGCATGGCTAAGGAAAAGTAGGCCAGACTTGGGTGGGGAGAAGAAGGGAGACATTTTAGAAGAAGGGAGACCATTTAGAGGAAGGGAGTAGAAGAAGAGCTGTCCCTGTTTTATGATGATAAAGGAATACATATAGGGCTTTAACCCCTTGATTAAGTGAGTAGTTACACTTTGTAATTATGGGTTTCGGTATGGGATTTATTTTGTTGCTGCTTATTATGTATGTTATTTACTCACAGGGATGTTGTAAACCCTGACTGTGTTTGTGGGCCTTGTTGGAAGCATCTGCAGTTCAAGGATCAGAGAAGGTCGCTTCTGCAAGCAAGAAGGACACTCTGAAAGCTACTTACAAACTATGGACAGATAGCAAAAGAAAATTGAATCTGTAAAGGCGGGGGCACGTGTATGTTCCTAGGTCAATATTAAATTGTCACTGCATTCCTGTCTAAATACAGTTGTTGAGTTTATGAGCTTGCAACCATTCATTCGTTTGCCCTTGAGAACCCACAGGAGCTTACAGTAGCAGTGCATGAGGTAACCATGCCCACGTTTCTTTAGAGAAGTACACAACAGGTCATAATGGAGTGATCCATTCCCTTCTATTTACTTCCAGTTCCTAACAGTCAGAGGTTATGTCTCCCAGCCAACTTGACTAACAGCTATTTATGGACCTATCATCTATCCATTCCTTTAAAAAACCCATTTATGCTATTGGCCATCACAACATTGTCTGGCAACAAGTTCCACAAGTTAATTTTACATTGAGTCAAAAAGTACTTAATTTAATAAAAGTTACAGACGTGACTGTCATTGGAACATGTAGTATTAAGACACATACTCCTTCATGAGAGAAGTTAGTTGCCATGTTGCTCCCAAATGTAAGAGAACAAGACATAGTAGTTCAGAAGATATTATTTAATTGGACCAACTACTGTTGGGTGAGAGTATGCAAATTTCGGGACTGAGAAAGAACCATGTGTAACCTGAAAGTCTGTGTACCCAATTGTACCCAACAGTAGCTGATCCAATAAAATATACCATCTGAGCTACTACGCTCCTTCAGGGGCACAAACATAAGAAAGTGCAAATAAAAATTATTTCATGAAAAGTTTTTGAAGCATATGCAGACAACTGAACCTCATATTTTCTCTTTACTTCTTAATTTCTCATTCCTCTTGCCCTGACGAGCGAGTAAATAAATCCACTGCTATATTCACCAGTTATCAGTAGTTGATTTTATATACATCTCTGTATTTATTTATTCAGTCATTTATTCCAATTTTTACCCCGGCCTTCCCAAATGAGTCGGAGTGGCTTACAAAACAAATACATATAAAACAGCATAAAAAAACCAAACCCCCAACTTTTCCCCTCACCCAACGCACCACAGCCCCACAAAACCCTCCCCAATGACCCCCTCGCACCCTTACCTCAAACACCAACCAAATCCCCATTTCCTATCCCTGTCCGCGAAATGTCCTAACAAATAGAAAGGTCTTACACCACCTCCATAAGATGCTTGGACTCCAACAAACCTCTGGGAGAAGAGAGTTCCACAGCATGGGGGCAGCAATCGAGAACGTCTCCCTGCGAGCCCCCACTGTACAAACAAGACTAGCAGATGGTACCCACAGGGAGGCACTCCTGGCCAATCACAGGGGCCACAGTGAGGCATGGAAGGACAGGCAGGGTCTCAGATATGCGAGAGACCATTCCATTTAGGGCTTTAAAAGGTCAAAACCAGCACCTTGAATTGTTCCCAGAAAGCTGAAGTTCTATAAAAGGCATCTTGGAGAACAAAAGGTCAGAGTTCAAACTGGTTAGGAAATGGGAGATTTCTTTGCCAGTGATGGAATTCAATCCCCATCTCTGAATGCTATGGAATCAAGCCTGTCACTTTTGTGTCCAGTTTTTAAACAAACTTCTAAGCAGCAGTTTTCTCTGTGTCTTGGGATGGACCATACTTCATCAAGTTGCAGATATTTAACAACAAAAGGATTTAGGTTCATAGGAACTGCCATGATGTACCAGGCCTGTGGTCTACTTAGCACGACAGGCCCCGCCATGCCACGGAAGAAGGATCGGCGGCCAGCCAACACCATGGCGGCCTCCCACTGGTGCAGGTGCCCGCCCCCCCTGCACCTCAGCCACCTGTGGTTCCCCCAACAGCAGCCCTACCCGGGCCTGGTCCACAGGGTCTGCTTTCCCCACATAGGGCAATGGGACCTGCTGGCAGGGTCACCCTTCCAGCCCACACCCCCCATGGTCCTGCCCCTGCTGCAACCCTGACCCCTCCAGCAGGAAGTGACATCCCCACCCCTGGACCGTGCACCCCAGGACAGCCAACCGCCCATGGTGGCTGCCCCACCCCCTCCGGTAAGGCTGCAGCACCCCGGGGCCCTGGGGGGTGGGAGGCGCTACAAGGGGGGGGGCTGGACGGGAATGACAGGGCACCGCTCAGGGCACTTCCCCGGTAGGGAACCCAGTACAGAACCCGCACCGAGCACACGCACCACAGGAGCCATGGAGCCATATCTGTGGCCGCAGCCAAGCGTACCAGCTCCATGAAATAGGTCCAGCACGCGCAGGGTCCATAAAACCATGGGAGGGTCAGTACGGGGGCCCCCATCATAGTGAGTCGCTCCACGTTACGTGTTCTGCTCGTGTGGGGTGCAGGGGGCTCCCTGGGTGACCACAGGGCTCCCAGTGGCCCAGGCCCCGGCATGGGACAGAGAACAGTGCACATGACGATCGCTTACCCCATTCTTGTTCCTCCTCGCAGGGACCATCAGGGGAGGCCAGGATCGAGTGGCCAGTGGATGACGGGGGGGCCGGGCTGTATGGTCGGCGATCCCTGTGGTCGGTTGGGGCTAGGGCTCGCCAGCCTAAGAGCCCCGGTGGTGCAGCCAAGAGGGGTCGTGGGCGGCCCTGATGTTAACCACCCCCACCCATTGTACACATCCCCCACCAATAAAGAGATGCTGAACCAACACCTCGCTGTAGCTTCCTCTGTCCTGGGACAGGTGGCGGGGGGCTGCAGGGGGGACTTGGGGGGTCCATGACCAGGGGGGCACTGTACAGTGCCCAGGTGGCCGACAGGGCCGGAGCCCAGCCTAGTGAGACAGCTGGCAGTTGTGGTAGCTGGAACAGGTGTACACAGGCCCGTCACTGGCGGGCCGGCGAGTGGCACCAGTCAGGACCCAAGCACCCCACGGCAGACAGCAAGGGGAGTGTGCACGCAACATGGCAGTCCACGGTATCCAGTCCTGGGACCCCCGCTGCCCACAATGGCACAGAGGCAGGGCTGTGGTTCACGGGTACTACCCAGTTTTATTCAAGGTGTTCACAGGACTATGGACATGGGTGTGGGTCGGGCACTGCCCAGTGTTCGGCTGCCTGGGCAATGATGCAGCGGCAGATGACATCCCTGTTCTCCTGGGAGATGCGCCGGAACACCCTGCCCTGGGCATGCTGGTACAGGGGCATGGGGTCGGCCCTGTGCACCGGTGGTGGGTTGTACAGTGCAGCACCTCCTGTCTCTCATACATTGTGCAAGATGCACGCTGCCAGGACAAGGATGGGGGTGTGGTCCAGATCGAATTGGCTCCTGTTCATCAGGAGGTGCCAGCGCGTCTTCAGGAGCCCAAAGGCCTGCTCCACCATGCTGCATGCGGAAGACAAGCACTCATTGTACAGGCGGTGGTCCGGGTTGCGCGTCACTGGATAGGCCCGCATGAGCCACGGGCTGAGCTGGTAGGCGGGGTCCCCTATCACAACAGGGGCCATAGGAATCCCCGCTATCACGTGGTACAGGTTGGGGGCGATCTCCCCATCGAACATGCGTGCATAGAAGGGGGAGGGCACGCAGGATATGCGCATCGTGGCTCTGCCCCGACTGGCCTGTGTACACATCTATAAATAGGCCCCTATGATCCACTATGGTCTGCAGATTGATGGAGAAGGCCTGTTTTTGGTTCATGTAGTCGATCTTTGCATGAGGGGGGTCGTATGATGGGGATGTGGGTGCTGTCAGTGGCCCCGATGCAATGAGGGAACTCCATTTCCTTGAACCCACGCATCACCTCCTCAGGGTCTCGGAGCTGGATGACCCGCTCCAAGAGGAGCTCCATGAGCAGGTCACTCATATCATGGAGGGCCCTGTTCATGGTGGCGGTGCCCACCCCAAACTGCTCCCCCATGCTCCTACAGGATCCAGGGTGGCCAGCCGCCACACTGCCATGGCCATACGCATCCCTGATGGCAGTGGGAAGCGCATGTTCATCTCCCGTCTCTGGAGGTGGGGGTTGAGGCACTCCCCCAAGCGGGTCAGGAGGGAGCGGGGCATCCGGAAGTGGTCCGACCATTCCCTGTCCATCCAGGTGGCCAACATGTTCTCCCAGCAGTTGTTGCTGCAGGAGCACGGCCAGTGCCGTCGCAGGATCAGTAGGGTTATATGGCAGGCTTACACGTTGAGGGTCCATCGGGCCAGGACGGGCTGGCGTTGCTGCGACACCGCGGAGCCCAACAGGGCACGGCGTCGGACAGCTGCCCGCCTCGCCCATCGCATGGTCACCGCCCTCCTGAGGTTTGCTGCCCTCCGCTACCGTGCCCCCAGGAGAACGGAGCATGCATAGCAGCAGGAGGACTGCGCCCAGGAGTTGCAGCAGCATGTCCCCGGGCTGTGGGTACTCGTCCCCTGGCAGCATGGTTCAGCTGCTCCCCACTCCCAGCCCCCCCCGGGCACATGCCCTGGCCGCAGCATGCTCCACTGTGTGGCCTGTGCCCCTGGCCCACTCTCCCCTGCTATCATTGGTGCGCCTCTGTGTCCACCCAGCTCGGTGTCGTCATTCTGTTTGCTGCCTGACCCCATGCTACAGCCCCTACACCCCACGCCCGACCGCCTGCATCGGGTTGCTTATGTACTGTGTAGCCCGGTGAGGGCAGGGCACAAATTGGTGCTGCACCGGGGGTGAGCTGGAGCTGCCACTGGCTGCCGGGCCTGGCTGATCATCCCCACGAGTGTGCCGGCCGCATGCCCGCCGGGGGTGATGGGACTGTGCACACCCCAGGGTACTGCTGCCTCCGCACCTGCACTACAGGCCCCCCTACCATGGTCTGCCTTTGCATGCTGCAGCTGTGCGTGGTGTGGATACAATGCTCGGCTCCTTGGCGTGGTGCTGTGCCCAGCCGTGACCTCCCTCATCTCTCGTCACCTGTGCTGGATCCCTTCTGTCCTGTGTGTGGGTTGTGGCACCCCGGCCCCAGCGGGCCGGCCAATCTCTGGCATGCAAGGCCGCCTGTGGGAGAGGGTAGCCACTCGTTATGTGCTCGTCCCAGTCACTGCAGCCCTGTCTCCAACCTGTGGCTTCACTGGAGCGGACCCCTCTCCTGCCATGGCCGGTCGTTTGGCAGGGCCCCCAGCCGGAGATGTACGGGTAAGGTGGTCGCCCTGTGTGGACATGCTGTTGGTGGCCCTCTGGCTGATTTCCAACGTTCAGCTGCTGGTGGGAGACGCCCTGTCAGTGGAGGAAGGCTTTCGGCTCCTGTCGCGGTATATGTGGATAATGGGTCACCCAATCGGTGTCCCAGAATGCCGGGGCCATTCCCTCGAGCTCAGCTTCACCCTCCTGTGCCAACCTCCTTGGGGGCACCCGCCCGCCGTTGCCGTGGACCGCTGAGGCGTTAACAGCAGCTTGCCTGCTGACAGAGTGACTCGGGTTCGGCCTCGCCTTGCTGTCCGGGGGTCCCCCTGTTGCTGCCCTGTACACCAGCAGCCTCCTGCATGCCCGCAGCATCCCACGCACACCCTCAGATGTGGGGGTCCTCCTGTGGGACCTGGGCTTGCTGTCCCCATGGTTGGTGGCCCACTCCGGACCAGGGAGCTGTGGAGCTCACCTCCCTTCGATCGGTGAAGGACTTTCCAGCTGTGCGGGCTGAGGCCGCTGGTGTGGATCAGCTCCTTCCTCGCTTCCTGGTGGATGCTCATATATGCTCACAAGGCTTCCAAAGGGGCCTGTTTGCCTGGGAGGGTCTAACGCAGGCGTCGCCGCCCCGGGAGCGCTCGCCAGACCATCCATGAGCAGCCCCTCGCCGTCACCCACTCTCAGCCAACCTGGTGCCCTGAACGGTGCATTGCCTGGCCCCTCCTGTGCCGCCGATTGGGCTGTGCGCTGCTGTCTGCTTCGCTGCTGGCTGCCGCATGGTTCACTGGACCCTATCGCCCCCTCTCGGTGAGTGCTGCTCCTTCCCGCTGGGGCTTCCCTTGTGCCCTCATCTGCTATTCGCGGGCACACGTGTGCCCTCCTGTTGTGCTTCTCTTCCCCAGCCGTGGGTCCACCTGCACCCCCCTGCTCTGCCTCTCTTTGCTTGGGGGACCCCGTTCCCCAGGCACCAATAAAATGCTGTTCTGTGATGGTCTGTCCTGCCTTGATTCTCTTGCTGCTGTGGTGGCTGGGTGCCCCCTCCCCTTGGCAGCCCTCCTGGCCCCATCTGTGTGGTTGTGTGCAGGGGGTGTGCTTGGTGTGTACTGGTGGGCTCCGGGCCCGTGGGGTGTGCGCTGGCTGTGTGGTGTGTGCTCCCCTGGCAGCTTCCCTGCTGGGCGCTGCTGCTTGGGCTTCCTCAAGGGATGGTATTGGTGGTGGGCAGTCGCCCGGGCACCCCCTGGACTTGGCTGTCCATTGGTGTGGCCCTGCACCTCCCCTGCACTCCCCTCTGCTGTTGCGGGCCGTTTGTGGTGGTGGCTATGGATGGGCGGCAGCATCATGGGCACTGGGCGGCTGAGCGTGAGTAGGGGTTGTGCTGGCCCCAGGCTTTGGCCCTTCCAATCCCCCTTGGTACAGGGGTCTGGGTGCTCTGCCGGGTGGTGGCCGTCAGCACGCAGTGTGCCCCTGGTGCTGTTGCTGCCCCTGGCCCTCCCAGGGCCCATTGGTGCGGGCATTCCCCATTGCCCTGTCACTTCTCTCCTGCAGCTACTGTTGTCGTGCTGCTAGCGATCTTGTGCCTGGGCGTGATGGTGCAGCAGCTGGAGCAGGTGGCTTGGGACATGCAGGTAGCGGGTTGGTTGTTTGATGGCATCCGTGAGTGTGCTGCCTGTTTGCTGGGTCCTTTGCCTGTGTCTCTCTGTGGGGGGTTCTGTTCCTTGGTGCCCGGGGCCAGCTCTGATGGCTGTCTCCTCTCCCTCTGTCCTGTTCAGTGCAAGTCATGATCACGGAGCGGACCCAGGAGCAGGGGGAGTTGCTGGAGCGCCTCCTGCATGTCCTGGAGCGGCTGGACCACGCGCAGGCTGAGCGCTGGCACTGGGCGTGGGGTCGCTGGCCCTATTGACCGGGTGTTGTCCCGGGCCTGCCGCTGCTGGCGCTGCTCCCCCTTCTGTTGCCCCATCCCCCTGCCCTGCCCTGTTGTTGTTGCCCCCTGTTGCTGGTTCCCCGGTTCATTAAAGGCTTTTGTGTTCCTTCCAGGTGTGTCGGTGTTATGCTTTGCTTTGACCTCTCCCCTTGTGCAGGTGCCTCTGGGGGGGTGTTGTAGGGTTGCTTGTGTTGTGTGGGTGTCTTCCCCCCCATTCGCCCCCCGTGGGCCATGTGTCTGTCCTTGTGTGTTTCTGTTGCCTGCTGTGTGTGTGCCGCTCTGCTGGGGAGGCCTGGCGCCAGGCTGTCCGGACTCTGTGCCGGGGCTGTGCAGAGCCCGCTCCTTTGTAGCAGCTGTCATCCCATCTCCCTCCTGGCCTGCCCGCACGGGTCCTGGTAGCTCCAGGGCGGGGCCACGTTGCATGACTTCGTTTGCCCTCAGGTCGGCCATGTTGTGCCGTCGCTGTGCTGGGCGGGGCTTCCCCACCGGTCCCGGCTGTCCATGTACTTGCACGGGTGTTTGCTGGGTGCTTCCTGGGATGGATGTTTGGTCGCTGGGTGTTTGCCAGCACCTCCCCTTTCCTTCCCATGACCCCCTGCAGCGCTGTCCATGTAACTGTCTCCCTGCTCGGCGGTGCCAGGTGTTCGCTGGGTGTGCTCACCCACCCATCCACACCCATCGGTGCTGCTGCACCATCCATATAAAAATGGCCTATATATAGGTATGAGTTAGACCACCACATTTTATTGTAATATTTGCATTTTAATGTAATTTTGTAGCTACCATCCCAACAGTCCAAAAAACTAAAAAAGATTCAAGGTTTGTGGCACCCCTCCAACTGCAAAGCTCCCCCCCCCCCAATGCCTTTAGGTTGCTTCCCCTCCACTCGCTGCCGCCTCCTCCTCCCAGACTGGTACCAGGCAGACCTGACTACCCCAATTCATAGTTCCCTTGCCCCCACAACCCACAGGAGGTCTGTGGCACCCCTCCAAATACAGAGCCCTTGTCCCTCCACAGCACATACCTTCAGGTTGCTTCCCCCTCAGCTCCACACCGCATCCTCGCTGCCCTGCGCTTGCTGTGTCTTCCTCCTAAACCTGTACGTTTTTGCCATTTTCTGGTAAATACTCTGGAAAACGGCAAAATCTCTGTTTTTCTCTGGGGAAAAAAGCAAAATCTGTTTTTCTTTGGTTTTCCATCACAAAGAGAAAACTAGGAACCCTGCTGATCTTATATACATTATAGAGACCTAGGTGGATGAGGCATCTGGACCTATATTAGAACATAAGTACCATACTGGGTCAAACCAATGGTCCACTAAACCCAAGACCTGTCTCTGACAGCAGCCAATCTTGGTTGCCTGGAGCAGTACCCAACATATTGTCCCAGATGGTGCTGCAGCAGCCTAGATTTGCGGGTCACGGGGGGGTGGAGTGGCAGAGATCTGTAAAGATATTTTGGCCTTTCAAAAAGGTATCCAGTGCCTAACTCGTCCAATATAGCGTGTCCACCTTGTGTTTGATTTGACCAGGGATAGATTGGGGATTTTGCTGATGTACAAACCACCTCACTGCACAACAGACTACCTGTCTGAGCTGGCAAAGTTGGTCTCAGAGGTGGTTTTGAAGTCACCCAGTCTTGGGTGACTTCAACATACATGCTGGGACCAACCTTTTCGGGCTAGAGCAGGACTTCACAGTACTTAGGGACGTCACAGTCCATGACAACCAGGGTTCTATCCCAAATAATATCTGACCTGACGCATGAGATGAGAAACTTTGGATTTGATGTCTTGCAGTGGCCTGGAAAGAGGGGTTCCAATTATTGGGTGTGCTGTTACAACCCTGTTGTCATGGTTGGATCATTCCCTTGTGAAGGCCCAGATCCCTGCACTCCTATGCTGTTGTCATGGTGGAGGGCCAGTTTATTTATTTATTGTTAATTATAAAATCTTATGTCCCGCTTCCTCCTGCCCACTGGCAGCTCGAATTGGCAAACAATATAAATGATAAAACATTATAAATATTACTATATAAAACAAAACAATACAATACTGGAACCCAAAGACATTAATAACCCTCAACTCCCCCCACAAAATCCACCCACTACCCATTCCCCTCAACAAATACCTGGCAAAACAGCCAGATCTTACACTGTCTGCGGAAGGATCCGGAAAGTGGTGTATCTCCACCAGGAGAGAGTTCCACAGCCTCAGTGTGGCCACCAAGAATGGCCTCTCAGTCATCTATACCCAGGGGACCTCTAAGACAATGCCCCTGGCAGACCACAAGGGTCGATCCAGGACATGAGGGACGAAGTGGTCCCACAGGTAGACAGGGCCCAGGCCGTATAGGGCTTTAAAAGGTAATAAACACCACCTTGAATTGGGCTCGGAAGAAGATAGGCAGTCAGTGTAGAAGATGGAGCACTTAGTGGTGGCCCCTCCCTGAGGCCATTGGGGCAGACACCCCCCCCAAATGCCTCAGGGGCCCCCCCATGTTTGCTGGGGAGCCAGGGGCTGCTCCTCAGCTGATCCAATGGCAGCACTGTGTTTCCCCGCTTGTCTGAAGGTTTTGTTTACATTTTAACTCTCCGCTCCTGGCTGCCTGCGGAGCCGATGAGTCATAGCTTTGGCACGCAGCCAGAAGCTAACAGCTGATATGTAAACAAAGCCTGCAGGGAAAGAACTGCCGGTGCTTGAGAGTCACTCTGCAAGGGGAGGAGGGGACAAACATCCTCCTCCTGCTGCTCCCCCCTCCCTTTAGCTTTCCATTCACTGGCCAGAGAGCTAGAGGGAGGCGAGGACTTAGAGGCTCTCTCCAAGCCCTCAGGACGCATGCACTGGCCACCAGCCCAGAAAAGCAGTGCTTTCTGGAGGATTGGGGAGGGAATGGGGGAGGTGCTAGGTGCTCCTTGGCTGGGTTCCTATGGAGAAACTCAGCCAATCAGCAAGGCCTAGGGGACGTGTCAGGGTGCCCTTTCTAAATACTCTGACCACCCCATAGCTACTCTTTCTCCCCTGGCCCCTCCCCTACCAGAGTGGGAGGAGAGAGGGAAAGAGCTCACTTCTCCTTCCTCCCTAAGTTCACTGGAAGAAAGGGGGAAGAGAAAGCAAGAACTCCACCTTTCTTTTTTACAAGAGCAGAGGGGCCAGGGACTTGTTTGGGGTCCCTGGCCTCATCGTTTGGAGGGAAGAACAACAGAGGGGGTTATCAGAGTCAAACTAGAGCAATCAGGAGGATTCATCCTTTCAGAAACGTGGTAAGTTTTGAGGGGGGGGGGAATCCCCTGCCCTGATCTCCTGTACATTGTTTTCCTGTGCTNCCCCATGCATTACAGGCAAGAGTAATTACTAATTTTGTGAGCCCAGTTGGAAGGGCTGTGCTGCCTTGCCTCCTATTCTTTAAAATATTTTCTTGGCCCTTGCTGTTTTTCACCCTGTGTGAGAACCTGCCACCCTAATTGTCTGCTTTCTGTTTGTTTATTTTTTGGAGGGGAGGGTTGGAGGGGGCTTGGATGGAAGGGTTTCTAATCTTTGCTGAAATGCTCACTACATTTAAAATGGCCCCCTTTTCAGTGCCAGTTTCAAGGCTTTTCTACTGCAAGAAGGCCACCATGCCACATGTTGGTTCACTAATGGCTAGTTTTTGCATGAATGTTTGTTCCCTCCTCCTTGCTGGCCTCCCTCGCTCTCACCTGTCCCCCCTTATCGCAATCCAAAACTCCGCTGCCAAGGTCAATCACTCTGCCCATCACTTTGACCATGTGCAGCCTCTCCTCTTCTCTCTTCACTGGCTCCCCCTTCCTGAATGTATCCTGTTTAAACTCTTGGGGCGAGCGGCTATGAGAGCGGAGTGCAGCCGGCAGTAACAGAAGCTTGGACTCACCTGAGCATCATCAGCCGGGAGTGTGGCTAGGGGAGGAGCTGGTATCCCACACCACCCACAAAAGAAAGAGTCTCCATGGCGGCGGCGGCGGGCAAGCGGCTGTGAGAGCGGAGTGCAGCCGGCAGTAACAGCAGCTTGGACTCACCTGAGCATCATCGGCCGGAAGTGCGGCTAGGGGAGGAGCCGGTATCCCGCACCACCCACAAACGGAAGAGCGTACACGGCGGCGCCATAGGCGTGCGCCGAAGTTCGCGCGCCTAAGGGCTACGCAAACAAGGGCGCGCACCCTTAGACGCACCCTTTGTAGCCCATCGAAGCCGAGACGGGGTTCCCTATTTGACTAATAAGCTGGCCGTCTCAAGGGTCTTGTGGGGTTATAAACAGCGTGGAAGTGGTGCTGGACTTATAATCCCCGGTGTTCCTCCTATACATGTTTAGTAACTGTGGAAAATCTTTTCCTTTAATTTGTCCTGGTCATAGCACGTACCTCTGAGGAGTCGCAATTGTTACTTTTGCTGCTTTGTTAACGAAGCACCTTAAGGCCCCTAAAGGTGTATAGATTTTCTTGGGACTTGAAAGGAACATTCACAGTTTGCTATTTCATTGGCTGGGGTATTAGTCCCGATATTTATATTGGTTGTAATTGTTAAGTCACTTGACTGCTTAGTTTTATTTTATTTTAATTTTTCTCTGGTTCCCTGTATTAGGGCCAGTAGATAAAGGGTGAGGGAAATGGCTGTGCAGAAACGCTCCAGAAATGAGTGTGTAGTTCCGGTATCACCAATATTGAACATGTCTAAACAAAGAAGGATTGAGACCTATTTTACTAGCAATGGGGACCCACTTGGTTTCCAGGATGCAATATATTCTGCACCTAGGAGCAAAATGGAACTACTGGTAACCCGGGGAGATTCTATGGACATACCAGGGGAGCAGGAAACCAAAGGGAGCAATGCTACCCCAATGATTAAGCGGTTTAAGTGGGATAAGGCTATTGAGGGAGTTAGCCTAGCCAGCTACCAGGAGGAAGGGTGTCTTGAATTATTGGGGGACCTGGCGATTATAACCTCTCACACTTTACGAGTGGTGCTTACAAAACTTAACCACATAGATGAGAAATTAGTCGCACTGAAACCTCGGCAAATTTCCTCGGGATCGATAAAAGCATTTGGGGAGCATCAAATAGAACAAGAGAATATCAAAGGGACTCTTATGGAATCTAAGGTTGTGGAAGTGGCTCCTGCTCCCAAAGAGCTAGCCCTTCTTAATAATCATAAGAGATTTAAGCATTGCCCACAGGCTCTGCTATTTATAGTGCTCCCACTTTCCTCAGGTGTTCTTCCTTTCTGGAATACTCCACGAGACATTGCAGAACATTTAAGAATCTTATTAGGGGAGACAGTGCTTAGGAGTGACATCATAGCTGTAGAACATATCCCAAACACAAAGAAACGGTGGCTGATACAGGTTACTTTTCGTTCTGTTAATCTGGTCAGTTTGATTTTGGAAAGGGAAGCGGCCTTAAACAAAAGGGAAGTTTTCATATCTAGAATTCTACACACAGACCCTACTGCACCTGAGGTCCCAACCCATGTAAGCCAGAAAGGGAATAAAATAATAATAATAATAATAATAATTCAGTGCCAGGGAACCTGCAAAAGAGTGGCACCAAGCAGGGAAATTCTGCTAACAGTGCCCTAGGTGAAGAGGAAGTGCAGGAAATGGATATGCAAGAACTGGACCATAGAGTCACAAACCATCAAAGATTATATACAGATTATTTTATCCGGCAGGACTCTGGGGACTCTCAGGCACAATTGCCACAGGCAGATTTAAAACTAATTCTTGGCGGGTTGGAAAAGTTCTGTTCCAAAATTGAAAAAGTTAAAAGAGCCTGGAAGAATGTCGGGGAAACTAGTGAGGTTAAAGCAAGGGGGGGAGTTGCCAAGACAAGGATTTCAGTGTACTCCCAATCACTGGTTGAAGTCGAACTCCCCACAGGTACATCCACTCCACTAATGGCTAAAAAAATCACTACCCACAAAGGAGAGTGGAAACACGGGTGGACTTGAATGGCTCAAATAGTGGCACATTAGTACAGTTACGGGAGGTCAATCAAACATGAGGAATAGCTATAAGGCCTCCCCCACAGGAAGGGCTGACACCTTTTGAGGACACTATCCCATACCATCCCGTCCCTGCATCGGGATTACCGGTAAGGACTTCTGAGAGCCATCTGCTTCCCGGGGTATTCTCCTTTAAGGATAGGGAGGAGGAAAGGGATAGGGAAGCGAGGAAAGCTCCCCCTGTGTTTCTTCAAGGTGGAGAGCAATGACAAAGAATCTCTGCTTCCCCCATACTGAGAGTTATGTCCTGGAATATTGAGGGGATTAAAGCAAAACTCAGGGACAGTGATTTTCTTAATGGCATTAAGAATTATCAACTTATCTTACTGCAGGAGACTTGGTCTGTCCAAGATTTCCAATTACATGGTTATACAACTTTCGCTGTCCCAGCGCAGCCTTCAACAGTGGGAGGAAGATCTCATGGAGGAGTAGCTCTCCTCGCCTCAGCTGCCTTGCAGATTTCCATTAGGTTGGTGGACTCAGTTTCCCCTTATTATGGCCTGTGGCATCTCAAGCTGGAGAGGTGCTCAGAGTACCTGCTGACTAATATATATGCCCCCCCCCCAATGCTTCCACTTTTTATGACCATAACATCTGGTCTGTTGTTATGGACTCTGTCCAGAAGGCAAGAATATCATATCCAGGAGGACATGTAACAATGGGTGGTGATTTTAATACAAGGCTGGGAAACAAGACCACATGCCCAGGGAATCTTAATCTGGAGGCCTTGCTTGCTATACCTAGTAATTTGGAGCGCTGCTCTAGGGATTCAACTGTTTGTACTAGAGCAACATATTTAATAGAGCTAATACAGACTTTGGACCTGTTAGTGGTAAATGGGGAAGTTGGGAGGGACCTGGTGGGGCATTTTACTTTTAACTCAGTATTAGGGTCTAGTGTAATTGATTATATTTTTGTCTCGAATTGCCTAATAAACTCAGTTGTTGATTTTGCAGTAATACCTTCTGCCTTGACTAACCATCTTCCCCTGGCCCTGGTAGTAAATGCTAAGGGGCCGGGTGTTTACGAGAGTTCTCAACTCTCCCTGCAGCAATTGCAACAGTCAATGTTATTGAGGACCAAATGGTCAGATCAAGTTGTGTGGGTGTCTGAGGCCCTTGGGGGCAGGAGCCAGTACTGTCCCTGACAGAGGTGATTCTAAGCTCCTCTGAAGATGTCATTGGGGCTTTTGAGGCAATTATTACCCTTTTTCAATCTACTCTGACTACTTTGAGAACACCTAGGCACCAAACATATTACTAACCTTCGTGGTTCAATAAAAAGTGCCAGTGTCTACGTAGGTCATTGAGAAGGAAATCCAGGAGATTTCACTTATACCCTTCCCACTTTAATAGAGTCTCTTTTTTGGACACTAGGGCACAGTACAGATCCTTGATAGCCAAAAAAAAAAAAGGGGGTTTACATGGGCCAGTGGAAAGTCTTAGAGACGGCAGCGCTGAATGGGGACTCAAAAAGATTCTGGTCTGTGGTCCGAAATATTCGTACAAACGCCCAGGGTGGGGATCCAACCCAGGTATCGTATAAGTCATGAGAGATGTATTTCACAACCCTGTTTCAAGGCGCTTCTAAAATTAGGCCAGTAATAACCCATGGTATAGACAAACTACCTCATTGAGGTCCTGTTACCCCAGAAGTGGTAAAGGACTTGATATATAAAGGTAAAATCTGGGAAATCCCCGGGAGGAGACTTTATTCCTGCGGAACTCCTGAAATTTCGAATAGAGTGGTGGTCGAAGATTCTTGCGGTAGTCTTCACCTCCATTAACAATTCGGGACATATCCCAGAGAAGTGGTTGTCAAGCATCGTGGTCCCTATTTATAAGAATGGTGATCCGCAATACCCAGGGAATTACAGGCCAATCAGCCTTTTGAGTGTGGTTGGAAAATTGTATGCCAAGTATTTGTTGGATAGACTCCTGGAGTGGTTGGATCAGGAATCCATTCTAGAACCAGAACAGGCTGGTTTCAGAAAAGCCACATCCACAGTAAACCAAGTACATGTCTTGACCTATGTGATATCAAAATATACTGGCCGGAAGTGCCCAGGGCAGACCAAAAAAGCAAGTCTTTATTTGTGCTTTGTTGCTCTCCGAGCAGCCTTTGACTTGATAAACAGAGAGGCGCTGTGGAATAAGCTGAGTAGGACTACTATTGATCCACGCCTCCTTTACTTAACAATCCAGTTATATACAGATAAGTAAGGGTGGCACACTTATATACGATGCAAGTAAGGGTGGCACACTCTATGCCTTTGACTCAATCCACCCCTGTTGACAAGGGGGGGTCAGACAAGGATGTATACTGGCCACAGCCCTATTTAATATTTTCTTAAATGACGTAGTGGAATTAATGACAAAAAACTGCCTACACCCTCCGAAGATGGGTCCTAGAAGCATAGCGATAATACTTTATGCTGATGACACAGTTCTGTTATCACAAACACAGATAGGCCTAAGGAGATCTCTCCAAAAATTCAAGGAGTACTGTGGCCAGGAGAGCCTTGCAGTTAACTACGCGAAAACTAAAGTTTTAGTTACTGGTAGGACCCGGTTTGGTACAGCACATAAGTGGCCGATGGGACAAACACTGATTGAGCAGGTGACCAAATATTAATATATGGGAGTCTATATTGCAGCAACAGGCGCTTGGAGATCTCACTTTAATCATATAAAGCAACAAGTACACAAAACAATAGCTGCTTTAGCATCCTTTTATTATAAACAGGGTGGTCAACTGTTGCCTCCCCGGCCTTTGATTATTTGCTGCAAAGGTGGTCCCTCAACTGCTTTACGCAGTTCCTATTTGGGGTTGGGGTTTCTTGGATCAGTTCCAAAATTTCTGCGTATGATTCTTGGAGTCCCTAGTGGTACTCCAACAGCTCTGGTGCATGCAGAGTTAAAGGTGCCAGCTATTAAAGTAAGGGCTATGATAGGGATGATAGGCTTTTGGTTAAAGTTAAACGTGTATAGGCAGGATAAATCCTCTCTTATTGGCTACACAGTTGACGGGAATAGTAGATGGAGTTCCCTGATAGAAGAAGAAATCCATAAGTTGGGTTTCTCTAGAGAATCTTTCCAGCTATATGATTATTCAAGGGTCATGCTGTTAGTTAAATGTAGAGTTCTTGACCAGGACCTGCAAAAGAACCAAGCTGAAGTTAGGGCACAAAAAATAGCCCCTGAGTACCATATGATGCAGATAGAAGATCTGAGGTATAGTTATCTTTATACCTGGCAGGACACTCACCTAAGGCGTGCATTCACATTATTTCACTTCCAGAGCTTCCCCTCGATGTTTAGAGAAGGGCGTTATAAGGGAGTAGATAAAAACCTGAGAACTTGCCCGCTGTGCAAACTTGGGGCTATTGAGGATCTTGTGCATGTCCTTGTTTTTTGCCCAGTGTATGCCAAAATACATGCCACTAGATTGGAGTTTCTAATAAAAGATGTAACCTTTCTCCCTATGACGGGCATCCTGGCAAAATGGCTGAACCCAAGAGACTTGGCAGAAGCGAGATAGGTGGCAAAATTCTGTGTCCTGGCTATGGTGATTCGTAACAAATTGCTTAATTTGGAGAATGCTTGAATCTGGTAATTATATTATATGATAGACTTAGGAGATCGTACCTCAGGAGATACACTTTGGAACGAAATTATGTTTGCCCATGGAAGAACGCTGTACCTTGTTTTTTCATTTTAGTGTTTCATACGCCCATTATGTTTTGTATTTATTTAATTTACTAATTGTAATGACTTTTTGTCACAAAATAAATAATTTATCATATCACTCCTGGGATTCACGTTCAAAACACTCCACGACCAAGCTCTCCCTTACCTCTCGGACCTAATCTCCCTACTCACTCCTGCACGCGCTCTCCGCTCTTCCTCTGTCCCCTCCCTCACTCTCCCTCGTTTCTCCTGCTCACCTAATCGCCTTCGACCCTTCTCCCTCGCTGCCCCCTATGCCTGGAATTCCCTCCCTGCACACATCTGCCTTGCCCCCTCCCTCCGCTCCTTCAAATCCCTCCTGAAGACCCACCTTTTCCTCGCAGACTTTCCCAATCCCTGCTAGACATTCCCATATACCTACTGTCTGCCCTCCTCTGCAGACGGCCGCAACCTGATTGTAACCAAGCCAAGCACACGCACCTGAATCTTCGCATCTGCTTGAATGTTTGTCTGTCTTCTCCCCTGTCTCCCCCTCCTTGTCTTTTAGATTGTAAGCCACAGGCAGGGACCGCGTCTATTTATATGTTCTGTACAGCGCCAGGTCACGACTGGCGCTATATAAATGTTTATACTAATAATAATAATAATAATAATAATAATTGCAGCAGATAGAGATGCCTTTTAGATTGCAAGTTAAGTTTGCAACAGAACTGTGTCGCATGTTCTGGGCGACAAGTGGAACTTCATGCTGCTGCTTTTGTGGTGCACTAAAGACTTAACAGAATATTGTTGGCCCTTCCCAAACGCATCCTTCACAAACTCCTGGTATTCACTTACAAATCCCTTCACAACCTGGCTCCTTCTTACCTCTCAGCCCTAGTCTCCCTACACACTCCTGCATGCACTCTCTGCTCATCTGCCCCCTCCCTCGTCTCCCCTGCTCCCCTAACTGCCTTTGTCCCTTCTCCCTTGCTGCCACCCATGCCTGAAACTCCCTCCCTGCCCACATTCACCTTTCCCCCTCCCTCCACACCTTCAAATCCCTCCTCAAAACCCACCTCTTCCTTGCCACCTTTCCCGATGCCTGTTAGAACTTTCCTTTCAATATTTACTGTCTGCCTCCCCGCAGACTCCTGTCGAACTGCAACCAAGTCAAGTACGTGCACCTGCGACTTAACATTCAAGCAGATCCGATTTTCCCTTGTCTCTCCCTATGTCCCCTCTCCTTGTCTCCCCCCTCCATGTCTATTAGATTTTAAGCTGTAGGCAGGGACCACGTCTATCTTATTGTTCTGTAAAGCGCCAGATACACAGCTGGTGCTATACAAATGCTAATAAATAAAATAAAAATAAATAATAAATAATAATAATAATAATAGTGCACTGCTGGGGTTCCCCCTCCTCTCCCAAGCATGTACAAAGGCGGTGGCCATTTTGTGGAGGGCCTCACTGGCCATGGCTACTCTTAGTTAAAATGGCCCCTTTGCTGTTTTTCTCCTAAACTGTCTGCTCTCCTTTTTTTTTTGGCTAGGGGGACCAGAGGGCTTGGATGGAAGGGTTTCTAATCTTTGCTGGAATGTTCGCTGCACTTAAAATGACCCCTTTGCAGTGTCAGTTTCAAGGCTTTTCTGCTACAAGGCAGCCACCATGTCACATATTGGTTCACTAATGGCTAGTCTTTGCAGGAATGTTCCCTGTAGGGTTGCAGCAGCTGCCTTTTACATTGCAAAAGAACTGTGTAGCATGTTTTGGGGCCAGGGGACAAGTGGAACTCCACACTGATGCTTTTGTGGTGTGGTAAGGACTTCACATAATATTTTTCGCTTAAGATGGTTTGCTTTGCTCGCTCTGTTTGCATGTGCACTGCTGGCTCTACCTACTGTTAGCTAGGCTCCGCCTACCGTTCGCCTGGTCCCTCCCACTTCTGGCCCCGCCCTGCACCCTACCAGCCTTGAAACCCACCAAACACCACTGGGAGCACTGGTGTTATGGTTTCACGGAAGCCCGTCCCCCTCAGGAGGCAGGCAGTCGCATTCTGCACCAGCTGCAGTTTCCGGGTCGTCACCAAGGGTAGCACCCTTGAGATGATGAATGCATGGATGCTGGTAGCAGTTAGGTTGGTCTGCCCCCGGAGACTAACATATCCAACTGATTTCCAGAACTTTCTGGGGGATTTACCCACTGACCTTGATGGCTACTCTGTCAATGACCTGATCCCTTTGTGGAATTACATCTTGACCATGGCCACTGACACAGTTGCACCCAGTTTTCCACTTCCAAACAACATAGGTCTCCCCAGGTACACAGGACGGTAGGTGGTTAGAGCACAAGTGGCGCTCAACCCACACGGAAGGTGACAATTGCAGAATAGATTGGTTTTTAAGGACTATATCATGGCTGTGATGGTGATCAGGAAAGCTTTCTTCTCTGTCACCATAGTGCCTGCAAAGTCTCATCCTGCAGAGCTGTTCCAGGTGGTGAACAGTCTGATAAATCCGGCCTGTCTCTCCCATGATCTAGAGTTATCTAGTGCTCACTGTAACATTTTTATTAATTACTTCGCAGATAAAAGTGCTCTTATTCACCACAGTCTGTGTTCCGATACTTTATCTGCAGCCAGAGTTTGGGGTTGTGGAAGCTCAGTCTTTTCCTGTTTGTTTTGATCAGTTTCAATCAATGTCACACAGTAATATAGAGAATGTGCTTGGAGCAGTGTGGGCAACCAGTTGTGAATTAGTTCCTTCCCCATCCCGGCTGGTGAAAGCCAGGTGGGAGACGTTGGGGCCATTGCTAGCTGGGGTACACAACACCTCTCTTTGGAAGGGTAGATTGTCAGACAACCTCAAAAGTGCAGTTGTCTGACCCCTGCCATCTTTGAACTCTTAAGTCCCTGGCCAGTTATCAGCCTCTCTCTAACCTTCCCTTTTTATGAAAGGTTATTGAACGGGTGGTTGCCTAGCAGCTTCAGACTCATCCTGATGTCATCAGACTCCTGGCCCCCTTTCAGTCAGGTTTTCATCCGGGGTATAGCATGGAGACTGCGTTTGTGGCCCTGGTTTATGATCTATGCCTGGAGATCGCCAAGGGGAAACTGTGCCCTGTTGATTTTCTTAGACTTCTCAGTGGCTATTGATATGATTGATCACGAGGTGTTGACGACATGACTGAGACCTGGTAGGGGGGCGGGGGACTGGTCAGGTTGCAGCAGTGGCCAGGAGCATTTTTCTCCAACTCCATCTAGTGAGAGGCTGCATCCTTTTCTTTGTGATTCAGATCTGGCCACCAGATCCATGCTTTTATTAGTTTGAGGCTTGACTAATGCAATGTGCTTTCATGGGGCTACCCTTGGCGACAGTCCGGAGGCTGCAGCTGATGCAGAATGCAGAGCCCGGCTCCTTTTAGGGATGGGTCACCATGAGCACATTACACCTGTTCTCTACAATCTGCAGTGGCTCCCTATAGCCTTCTGGCCACAATTCAAGGTGTTGGTTTTGACTTCTAAAGCCCTAAACTTTAAGCCCGGTGGCTTCAGGCTCCTCTCAATGCTTTTGGATTCTTGGACCCATTTCAATCGGGTTTTCATCCGGGGGGTAGCACAGAGACTGTGCTTGTGGCCTTGGTGGATAGTTTACGCCTGGAAATAGACAGAGGGAATTGTGCCCTGTTGATCATGTTAGATCTTTCAGAGGCTTCTGATACGGTTGATCATGAGATGTTGACACCATGCCTGCGGGACCTGGCGTGGGACTGCTCAAGTGGTTCCTTTTGTTCCTGTTGGGGGGGGGGGGAGAGGGGGGGGGAAACTCACCCACCCCACCTGAAGCAACATAAAGTTTTGCTGACACAACTGCAGGACCTGGCAGGGGTGCACGGGACTGCGTGAGTGGTTCCATTTCTTCCTGGGGGGGGGGGGGGGACCAAGTGGGTGGTGATGGAAGATTGCTTGGTGTCCCCTTGGGACCTCCCTTGTGGTGTTCCACAGGATTCCATCTACCCTCTCGTTCAATGTGTTAAAAAATAAATAAGTCTTAAAGGGTCTCAACACTCAAAAATAGTACAAGCTTCTTGGAACAAAATGTCTCTCTCCGCACTGAATTAAAGCAAACCTTCAGATTTGGGGCCTACTCTTATAAGATGTCAACATTTCGGTGGGAGCTGTGGGCATTCAGCACATCACAAAATTCGGACCCCTATTTATCAGCAAATCTTGTCATAAGCGTCTAAATAATCAGTACTGAAATAAGAAAATGGATGTTTGTGAAGGAACACACTTGCTCCCAACAGGCATGTAAAATGTTCTCTAATGGAAGTTAAGCACATACTGATGGGTTTGTAGAACTAAGGCCTAAGAGAACATGCCCCTGACAGCAAGATAATGGGTGCCCACGTGTTGGTGTCTTCTCAATTAGGTTCACCCACAGCTTCGTTGGCATCCAGTTCCACCAGCACATGAAGTCCCACCTAGAACGCCCGGCAAGCTGAGAGGTGGAAGCAATAACAATCTTCCTTCTCTACGGCTGCCTCTCAGCTGAGAGGCATACTAGACATCTCCCTCCACCTCTCTCAGCTGAAAGACGGGCTAGAGGTCTCCTTCCCCTGCAGGGGAGAGGCGAGGAGAGGTAGCAATCTCCCTTCTCCATGACTGCCCCTCAGCTGAGAGGGAGAAGCAATAGTGGTAGCAATCTCCCTCCCCCTGCATCCGTTGAGAAGGGAGAGAGATCTCTAGTGTGCCTCAGCTAAACAGTGGGGAGGGAGACTGCGGGAAAAGAGATCTTAGCTGAGAAGCAGCTGCGGGGAAGAAGATTGCTAGCCCCATTAGTGGAAGCTGCTGCAAGCACATGAAGTATGGACAGAGAGCTGCCTGTTTTATTATACTGGATGTGCTAAACATGCAATTGAGGGCTGCATGGAAGCTGCATGGACATAACACAGACCCCAGTGGGCTATTGTCTCATTTGATTCCACCCACCATAGCATCTGGTTCCACCCTGCATCCGATTCCACCCAGCTATGCAATGATGTGTTCTGTGAATAAACATCTCATCGCAGTTGGTACATTATGCCTGACCGTCATGTGTATCCATTAGAATGCTAGTTTTCTGCAAATACACACACATCAAAGGGTTTTCTTTTTAAATTTCAGTTTAAACAGGGTTTGTGGATGCATGGAATAAATTCTGTTCTACCCCAACACTGGTTTGGATAGAGAATTAACGCCATTAACTTCACTGAAGTGATGTTAATAAATGCAACATTTTGGCCTTTGGGGGTTTTTTATAATATTTTTTCACAGCAAAGTAAATAAACATCTAATTAGGATTCTCAATAAATTAAAAATGAATGGGTTTTTAAATATTTGTCATTAAAAAAGAATTACAAGATACTGTATTTACATTTAAATACACAGAATTATAATGCCATGTGAAAGATAGTTTAGTTTGAGACTTCCTTCTATTCCAGCATGGTTAGCAGTTTCAAGAATTGAGGGGGGAAGAGACTTAGTCAATCTTGTGATATGTAATCCCTTACAGCCAGATTAATGAAATGCTGACACTGCACTGCATGGTGGCTTTAATCCCTCATTTCGGCTTCCACTAAACTCAATGGCAATACCTACACAGAGCTCACAGCAGGAACACCACAGCCCTGGGACATAATCCTGCAGGATGCTCGACATCCTCAACCCTCCTCACTGGGAGCAGAGATGTTAAGAATTCAACATCCAGGTTTATTTACTACATATAAGTGAAAATTCCAGGTGATGGTGAATGAAGGAAACAACTGGTGCAATAGTTTTTAATGTCATTAAATACTTCCAGTCACTAGCCCATGCTTACATAGTATACCGAGGTGTTATTTCTTTTTCTACATTCAATTATACCACCATCAACTGGATATTATACCATAGTGAATGCCAAAACGCCTCCAAATTCTTACATCAGTTTCACATTTTTGCACTCTCTCTCTCTGTACTCTAGTGACATCCTATGGCTAAAAATGTAATTTAACAGATATTTACTGAATTTCACAAATGTTTTCCCATATTCAAGTTGATATTTTAAAAAGATTTTTGTAAAAAAAAAAAAAGACCAATGGAGGAGTAACATACATATGTAATTATAGATAGCAATGTGCAAAAGAGTTGCACCTTAACAACTGATACTGGGTTTCTGGTGTTCACAAGTAACAACTGCATTCATTATGGCTTCTCAGTACTTCTCAATTGTTTTCAGTACTTTTTTGTTCTTTAAAAACAAGTCATCCAAACTGTAAGGAATAACTGACAATACTAAAATCACTAACATCTCAGTTCTTCAATTTTATACCTCTAAGACTAAGTTGCTGAATTCAATGTAGCTCTAAAGTTATGAGCTGTGTTAAGTACTGTGGTGAAACAAAGTCTAAACTACGAACTGTTTTATAATCATTATAGTTGTTGCTATGTCCCTAACTTGAGCACCTACTCTTATTAAGAGAATTTGTACTGACACCTACACCCAATAAGGAAACTAACTCTAACAGTTTAATACAGTTTAACACTTAAACTTCCTCCTGTTTTGGTTGAGTAGAACCTACATTCCCAAACTTCAGGAGTGGGATCCCGGGAGGGGGGGAAACAGAAGGTGTTCAGGGGGGCACGAGAAGGATCCCAGATGACAAACACCTAGCTCCGCACTTTCGCTGAGCTAGGGAAGCTTTCCAAAATCATTGGGTGTCAAAGGGGAGAGAGAGGGGAAGCAAGAGGAAGATGTGAAGGGGGAAAGGAAGAGAGAAAACAACATGTGGAGGGGGAAGGGGCCTTAACTACAACAGACAAGTGAAAGTGGGGACACAGTTCAAAAAGTTTGAGAATGACTGCTGTAGAACATGGAAGCTACTTTATAAAGGAAACTGGCTAAACTTAGGCAATTTACAATATTAATATTGTAATTATGTAATGTTGTAATAATCATTAATATTGTAGTTACAATATATGTAATATTGTAAACTTAGGCAATTTGCAATCTAGCTATCACCCTATTTCACTCCTACCCTTTTCTTCCAAGTTCCTGAACCAGGCAGTCTACATGCACTGTCTGGATTTCCTCTTCAAATTCCTTCCTTGACCCCCTTCAATCGGGCTTCCACACTCTCCACTCGACTGAGACTGCCCTCGTCAAAATCACTGATGACCTTCTCTTGGCTAAGTCTAAGGGTCTCTATTCCATTCTTGCCCTTCTCAATCTCAGACGCCTTTGACTCTGTCTACCATGGCCTCCTCCTGGACTTCTTGTGCTCCCTTGATTTCCAGGATTCTATTCTTGACTGGTTGTCTTCATATCTCTCGAACCCCTCCAACGTTTCTTTTGATGGTACCTCCTCTACATCACTCCCCCTCTCTGTGGGAGTTCCCCAAGGCTGTGTCCTGGGCCCTCTTCTCTTCTCCCTCTATACTCTATCTGGGTATACTCATTGAATCTCATGACTTCCAGTACCACCTGTATGCTGCAACTCTATCTCCACTCTTGTGCTCTCCTCCTCCATCCAGTCTCATATCGCTGACTGTCTCTCTGACATCTCTACTTGGATGTCTCGCCACCAAGTCAAGCTTAATATGGACAAGACTGAACTCATCTCCCCACCCAGAACGTTCCCCTCCTACTTCCCTCTCAGTTTCCATTGAGAGTGTCACCATCCAGCCTGTCCCTCAGGCATGTGGCCTGGGATTCATTTTTGACTCCTCCCTCTCCTTTACGCCTCAGATCCAGGCTGTTACCAAATCCTGCCACTTTGCCCTGTATAATATTGCTAAAATCCAGCCCTGCCTTACTGCTGCCACGGCAAAAACCCTAGTCCATGCTCTAGTCATCTCCTGCCATGACTACTGTAACTTCCTCCTTACTGGTCTTCCCTGCTCTGACCTTGCCCCCCCTCATCTCCGTTCAAAACTCTGCTGCCAAAGTCATCCACCTTGCTTGTCACTTTGACCATGTTCAGCCCCTCCTCTCCACCCTACACTGGTTCCCTCTATGGGAACACATTCATCACAAGCTCCTGGTCTTCACTTTCAAGGCTCCTCATGGCCTTGCTCCCCCTCTATCTCTTTGCTCTTGTATCCCACCACATTTGTGCCTGGGAGCTTTGCTCCTCCCTCTGCCCCAACCCTTACCTGCTTGCGACTCCCCTGCTCCTCTAAACATCTTTGTACCTTCTCTCTTGCTGCCCCCCAGGCCTGTACCTTCTGTTGCTGCCCTACCTCCCTGGATACATTCATTCTGCTCCCTCCCTTCCAACTTTCAAATCCCTCCTGAAAACCTGCCTCTTCCACCAGGCTTTCCCTGGCTCGTCATGAGCAAAACTGCATCCTCCTCCCTCCCACACTCAGAATCTAAACTAAACTAAACTAAACTGCCTGAGTCAGACCAATGGTCCATCTTAGCTCAGTATTGTCACAACTTGACACGGCAGCAGGGTTTCAAATTCGGGTCCAAATCTAGCTCTTCCAGGGTCTCTGGCAGAGGCCATCTCGGTGTGCTACCTGAGACCCCTCCAAGCCCGCAGCAGGGGCCTCCCTCAGGTGTGCTACCAGAGGTCTTGAGGTGGGGATGCCAGGGATTGAACCTGGGACCTTAGACATGCAAAGCACGCGCTCTTGCCACTTGAGCTATGCCCCCACCCTCCCCCGGCCCCCTGTAACTAAGCACATGCACCTGCATCTTCTCACACAGGAATGTATCCTGGTCTCTCCTACTGTTCACCTCTCCCTTGTCTCCCCTTTCTTGTTTCTCTTAGACTGTAAGCACGTCAGGGTAGGGATCTGTCTAACTACTGACTGTACAGTGCTAGGTAGATTGCTGGTGCTAAATTAATAATAATAATTTTAACAGCAGTTTTGACTCCACTGTATTCAGCACAAATTTTAAAAATACATTTTATGCTTGAGGAATTCCTTAAAAAAATTATTCTCTCACACAGTTCACTAGAACAGATGACGCTCTTTCCACAAATCACTCCTGAATTAGTTTACAGTCAACACGGCTGATTAGCAGAGGAAGAGAACAATGGGATAACATGCAGGCAATTGCTTTCAGAATTGTGGGCACAATAATACATACCTGCATAGTGTGTATTACTCCATTTTTACAAATGAGGAATTAAGTCCACCACTGAAGTCAACAAGAACTTTGCCATTGATGTCAATGGGTGGAGGCTTGAGCCTGGAGACACAGTAAGTTCTAAACCCCTGCTTCTTCACACGTGTGCATGCATACATCATATGGGGTTCTGCGTGAGGTGTGTGCTCGCTGTACATGTGTTGTGCAGGGGTTACGATCAGCCCCAGTGACTTTTTCAAAACCATCCAGTGAGTCCACAGCTAAAGGAGAATTTGAATCTAGGCCTCCAAGGTCCAACTGTTCCATTCTGTCCACTAGACCATATCAGCCATAGTGTATTAACAGGAGAATAAGAAATAATGAAATCTGAAAACGTTTTTATTCAGTCAGTGGAAGAGACTTGTCCTCTGAAAAAGCCATTAGAATTCCAATTTACAGGTCTTCGTCCGTATTCAGAAGCATCTTTTCAGTCTCTCTTCCAAGGATGTCAACACATATAGCAGGCAAGTCTTTGAAAACAGCTGGTTGAAAAGAAAGAGGAGCTGCATAGTCACAGTATCTGTCACAAGATGAGAGACTGTCATTTACTTTTCTGCTCAGTTGGCCCAATCACATCACGTCGGTGAACACATTTCCATTTCAAAAATTGCTACTAGTACTGAAAAGGCTTCAAAAGAGAGACACAAGCACTGCAACAAGGTCTGGACTAATGGGAGGGGGGGAATGCCAAATTGATAGATTGCTTCTGGATTATTTTTTTAAATTGATTTTTTTCTTGATTGCTAAGTTAAAATTGCATTTTAAAGTTTGAGAAATTACTATATTTACATCACTATAATTCTTCAGTTAAACCTCATTTGTCTGAGGTCAGGAGATGTGGGCCTTTAATCATTCTACTGTAGCTTCTGCAATGGGTCATGAATGAAATAGGTTTATTTTTTTCAGTTCAACAACCATGGAATGAGGCTTTGTATATCGCAGCACAAGAAGATGAAAAATATGTTATTCTCTATTAGCTAAGGGTGAGGGTGAAGGTTTAGTTTGATAGGCAAGTTTGGGGAAAGAGCTGGGGCTTTAGCTAGTCCATCACGTCACCGGTGATATGGTTTACAAACATAAATAGGTCCAGAGTAAAATAAATGTTTGAATCTGCAGCAATGCCAAGCTTCATAGAGATAATGAAATAGCAACACAGGAAAGTTGGAGGGAAACAGGTCACTTAATTTCTAGATCCAAAAGGTCAGAGTTACGTCTGTGTGCAGAAGGGAGGGTTCCCTGCTGGATAAAAATATTTAGAGAGAATGACAGTCAAAAACATTAACAAAAAAAACAAGGAAGAAAAAAAAAAACTTATATGGACACCTTGGGAGACATGCCATTTGTCCATATATATATAATATAATGTATTTTAAAATCAGATTAATACCTTCCCGCACAAGCAACAAAACAACTCCCCTATGCAGCTAAATTCTGAATTTGCTATGTAAAAAGTGTTCATGTTCTCCAATGTTCCCCCAACCCCCAGAGTAGAGCAAGGATAGTACGAATTATTTATATAGCGCCAGCAATGTTCTTGGTGCTAAAGAATCATGATTAAAGACAGCTCCCTGCCCCAAGAGGCTTAGTATGAACAAGGGAGTGGAAACAAGTGGTAGGAGCACATAGGAGAGAGATTCTGCTCGGAGCAGAAGAGGCGTGATATAAATATTTTAATTAATAAATAAATACATACATACATTTGCGAAGCTGAGAAGTTGCAGGTAGGCATGCTTAGTTTAGTTACCAGGGGAGGAAAGGGATCTACTTGCTTTCAAAGATCTACAAAGCCATTGAGAAGACTGACACCCTTATGATATACCATTGTAAAAGACACAGTATAAAACTATAAAGGCAACAGCTGCGTGGCCCTGGTCAAGTCATTTAACCATTTTCCTCTCCTTTTACTTTATTGTAAAAGGGAGATGGCACTTGTTTACCCTTCCGTATAAAAAGGTATTATACGAGGAACACTTTGCTTAACATATTACATTAGCTTCCAGTAGAATTTGGTATCCATTTTAAAAGATTCTTATCCATATCTGCAAATATTAGAACATAATACAGAAAGTGGCTCTCTCAGAGATTGCCTTTCTCCACACCATGACAGCTTTTATTCAACAGGGATACTTCTATGGCTGATCAAGCAAGGGGAACAACAGCTGAAGGGTCCTGGTAGATGGACCTCAGTTGTGGAACTACTTGCTACCGCGTCCATCACATTGTTCTGTAAAGTGCCAGATACACAGCTGGCGCTATACAAGTGCTCATAATAATAATACTATTACTCGGCCAAAGAACCTCAATATTGACTGGGATATTCATCTCTTTTTCTCACTTTACCTTGACAAAATACATGAAAAACGGCTCAAAAGTTTTATGTCTGAACTGAAACATCACCAAGGAATTACTAGGACATTACACAAACTGGCACTGGCATCATAGCTGCAATTCTCTTGTCAACCTCAGGACCAAATCCAAAAACCCCAACACGGAGTCAGGCGGCATTGTGCCATTAGAGATGTGGTCTTTCATCTATAGCTGAAAACTAAGGAGCTGACCACTTTTACTCATTAAAGTTTCACCGTACTTTTTTGTAAGAGCAGGGTGAAAACAAACAAGATATCCGTCCGCTGAATCTCATATTTGGTCCGTGCACCCCACATGTACACCTACATGCTATGGCTTTGAAAAACCCACACTTCACATTTACCACTCAAATTGCCACAGCAGCATACACCACTTGGCTGAACCGTTCAGTTTCTGCTCCCTGAGAATGTCAGTGAAAATAAGGCACATGGCACACTCCTTTTCCAGGGCCATGGTTTAAAAGCCGCAGTCCTCCTAGAACCTACTTGTACTATTGGGATCACCAAACGTACTCCCGCTTATATTTTTATTTATTTTATTTAGTAGATTTTTATACCGCCCCATCCTGCACAGCAGCTCGGGGCGGTTTACAACAATAAAAAACCATTTAAAACATTTAAAATACAATTATAAAACATATCAATAAAACAGGGTGGTATAAAAATAAATATACAGGTGGGGGATTAAAAACCCCCCCCCCCTCCCTCCCAAAGGCCTGGGCAAACAGCCAGGTCTTACAGTTCCGCCGAAATGTCAAAAGGCTTGGGGCCAGGCGAGCTTCCTCCGGAAGGGAGTTCCACAGCCGCGGCCCTACCACCGAGAATGCCCGCTCCATCGTGGCCCCCCGCTTAACACGGGGGACCTCCAGGAGGGCACCCCCGGCAGACCGCAGGAGTCGTTCCGGGGCGCGAAGGGCGAGGCGGTCCCTAAGGTAAGAGGGGCCAAGGCCGTATAGGGCTTTATAGATCATTACTAGGACCTTGAACTTGGCCCGGCACACTATCGGCAGCCAGTGCAGCGCTCGGAGCACCGGTGTAATGTGCTCCCGGCGACCCGTCCCCGTAAGAAGACGGGCCGCCGCATTCTGCACCAGCTGCAGCCTCCGGGCCAAGAACAAGGGAAGCCCCACGTAGAGCGCGTTACAGTAGTCGAGCCGCGAGGTGACGAAGGCATGGATGAGGGAGGCCAGGTCCGGGCCAGAGACATACGGACGCAGCCTACGTACCAGATAAAGCTGGCGGAAGGCAGCCTTAGCGACTGCCTCCACCTGCCGCTCCAGCCGCAGGTCTGCGTCCAATATGACCCCCAGACTCCGGACCTGCTGAGCTACAGGGGGGCAAACCCCCCCAATCAGGGGGGCCACCACCCCCTTCGCCCTCCCCACCACCATCACCTCCGTCTTATCTGGGTTGAGCTTCAGTCTGCTCCGCCGCATCCAATCCGCCACGGCCTCCAAACATTGGGATAGCACCGAGACAGCAGGGTCTGGGTCGGTAGAAAACGAGAGGTACAGCTGAGTATCATCAGCATACTGGTGACATCGCACCCCGAACCCTCTCACGACCTCCCCCAAGGGCTGCATATAGATGTTAAATAATAATGGAGACAAGATCGATCCCTGCGGAACGCCACACGGTAAGGCGCGGGGGCTCGATGTTTCTTCCCCCAACACCACCCGTTGGCTCCTCCCCGAGAGGAATGAACGGAACCATTCAAGAACAGTCCCGTCCAGACCCCCCCGGTCACGCAGTCGTCTCAACAGCAGCCCATGGTCCACGGTGTCAAAAGCGGCCGAGAGATCGAGCAGGATGAGAAATGTCGAACATCCCGCATCCATCTCCCGGCGGAGGTCGTCCACCAAGGCCACCAACGCCGTCTCGGTGCCATAGCCGGGGCGGAACCCAGATTGAAACGGGTCAAGGAGCCCGATATTATCTAGATGACCCTGGAGCTGGAGCGCCACTGCCCGCTCAATAACCTTCCCTAAAAAGGGAAGGTTAGAGACAGGTCGGTAGCTGGCGAGCGCGTCTACGTCCAACGATGGTTTTTTCAGCAGGGGGCGCACCACAGCCTCTTTTAAGCAAGGCGACAACCTCCCCTGCCGAAGGGACGCATTCACCACCCTCGCCAGCACCGTCCCCAATGTCTCCCCGGAAGCTTTTACCAACCAGGACGGGCATGGATCTAGTTGACAACACGTGGCCCTCACAGACCCCAGGACCTCCACCACATCGGCTGACGTCACTTCCTGAAACTCGCCCCATAAAGATGGACCAGACGGACCCTCCGCCCCCCCGCTCTCTTCCCCTACTGCTATCAACCCAGCGTCGAAATCGGCCTGAATCCGAGCGATCTTGTCTGGATTCACCCTTTTTTAGTTAAATGATTTATTCAATAAGATGAAACTAGTATGTTTAAAATAAGTTTATCTTCATTTTAAAATAATTTTCCCTTCTACCTTTAAAAAATTACTTAGGAATGGAGCCAGAACAACTGGAAATTCAATGCACAAGTAGCCTAAAAAATTATACACCCAGAGATAGCAACCACAGTCCAGTCTACTGGTCCCAAGTGACAGCTACTTTATCCTATCCACTCCCACTCATTCCATGCGCCCTCATATATATTTGCCCTACATTTGCTCATTTTTATACATTTCTACTGGCTACGCTACATGCCTGAGGAAAGGCCTTGTGTGGCCCAAAAGCTTGCTTATTTCCACCAACAGTTGGTCCAATAAAAAGTTATACATGTCATACCAGTAAATAGTACAATGAACAGCATAAAAATAGTGGTTTAGACATTTAATTTCATCTTATTTGTGCATTACGCCATAATATACCTTAATTAAAATTTGGCATGGAAAATGCCTACCAAAATAGCAGTCAGACTATGTTTATAGATCACACAGGAATCACACCAGGAACAATATCTTCACTAAGGTATATAAATTACTGCCTGAGGGTTGCACAGATGCTGCACTGGACATCTGCACTGATGATGTGGTCATTCTCAATGGCTCCCTTTCCCAATCTGTTAGAGAATACCGGTTTCTAGTTTCCTGACTTGGAAAATAAGCTTCATAACCAAATGGTTTGCTGATAATTGCCTCATGTTCAGTCTGTTATGAATAAAATGTAAGATGCTACTTTGCATCACGAAACAGTCACACATAAACCAGTTGGAAAGCTGATGGCAGCATTTATGGAGATGATATACAAGGCAGATTAATGCATTTTGGAATGCTCATTTAGATTCTACTATACAAAAGTCATGTGGCCTTTAGCAGCAGATATATTTTCCTCTCCAGCATGACTCAGTTGCACAGTCTCCGAACATTAATTATAGAGCAATCAAATGTTAGCCAACAGCTTTATCATGCTGATTATTAGAAAGTAGAAGCAAAAGTCTGCTGAAACAAACAATACCAACTTAATATTTCTGCTATGGTATCTGTGTGTACTCTTTCTGTGGATAGTTACAAATATTTACCATAAATAGTTACAAAAGCAGCAATAACTAGTAACCAACATGGATAAGAATAGATCATGCCAGACCAATTAAGTTTCCTTCTTTGATGGAGTAACTATTTAACAAGGAGAATGCAGTAGACCTAATATATCTTGAGTCTAGCAAGACTTCTGACATGGTCCCACATGATATTCTCATAAGGAAGATGGCAAGATGTGAGCTGGATGGAGTAACCATTAGGCAGGTTCAAAATTGGCTGGAAAGTCTCACTCAACAAGTAATAATTAATGGAATTCTATCAGATTGGAAGATGGTATCAAGTGGGAGGAGTTACAAACACTTTGAAGGGCATGATTGACCCTTTTCTCTCTGTCTCCTCTGCCGAAACCCTTGTTCATTATTTATTATTAATTATTATTATTATCATAAGCATTTATATAGCGCCAGTGATGTACCTAACGCTTTACAAAGAATAAGATAGACATGGTCCCTGCCCGAGAGCTATCATGCCCTGGTCATCTCTCGCCTTGATTACTATAACCTCCTTCTCACTGATCTCCCCCACTCTCACCTTTCTCCCCTTATCTCCATCCAAAACTCTGCTGCCAGGGTCATCCATCTCGCCCATCGCTTTGACCACGTGCAGCCCCATCTCTCCTCTCTTCACTTGCTCCCCCTTCCTGAACGAATCCTGCACAGGCTCCTAGTCTTCACCTATAAAGCTCTTTACAACCTTGCTCCGCCCTACCTCTCTGCGCTAACTTCCCTCCATACTCGTCCATGAACTTTGCTCCTCCTCTGTCCCCTCTCTCGCCCTCCCACGCCTCACCTTCTCCCTAGCTGCCCCCCATGCCTGGAACTTCCTCCCTGCCTACATCCAACTCACCTCCTCCCTTCGTATCTTCAAATACCTCCTCAAGACCCACCTCTTCTGCTGTCCTCCCCGACTCCTCGCTCCCCTCACCTGACTCCTGCTGATACCCTCTATCAAGTACAATCTGTTGCTTGAGGTCTGCGTACTCATATCCTCACCACACGGACCAGCCAGCCATCATTTTTTATATAATCAAGCCAAGCGCGTGCACCTGGAACCTCGCATCTTCATGACTGTTACACTCCCTGAGCCCCCATCACACCACCCCTCTTGGTTAGCATTTGTAGGATGTTCATTCAGGCTTTTCATGTAAACGAACTAGTCGCTGAATCCACCAGGGATGCTTCAGAGCAGGGCCAGGCACTAGCTATAGGGGATGCAACTTGAGAGGGTCAAGTGTTTTTGCTGTGGGTCAGGCACTCCAAGACAGACCAGCAGGGAAGGGGCCAATTCATTACTCTTATGTGATATATTTTTATGATATTTAGCCCTGTTTTAATATTGGAATTGTATTATGAAATGTTTTAAATTGTTTTTATTGTATTTTAATTGTTGGAAGCCGCCCCGGGCTGCTTTGCAGGAGGGGCTGGGTATAAATTTATTAAATAAATAAAAAATAAATTATGCGGGCAGGCGGCCCTGAGTTGTGTCCAGTCAAAGCTGTTACCAATTATTTGCAAGTGTGCCATCTGGGTCAAAGGGTGCTACTGTGGTATGCCAACAGGTCATTTCTTACCAGCCACCAGTTGACAGCAGTTACCCAGGGGGAGGTTAAGGCGCTGAAGGGCCTCTCTCATGACTCTGGGCGGTGACTTGAGCCCCCACTCTTAGAATAGAAGCAGCCACTCTTGCCATGGCTATGGGGTATTGGACACAGAAGTCAGGAGGGTGGGAAGCTGGATATCAAATGCTTTTGTCTATACATTTGACTCACTAGTGTTTTCTTGTCTTCTTATTACTTCAGGTAAACCTAGAGGCCTGTGCAGAAGGGTGGTGTGGATCATTGACTATAGCATGGTACACTGGGTTGGCAAGGCCACCGAAAACACATACTGGAGATCCCAGCTAGGACTTCGCTCTGGACAAGAAATTTTATGGAACGGGCAGCGTGGCATGCAATGAGAGCAGCTCCTACCCACTCTTCACACCGCTGCAGCAAACCCACCACACAATATATTGGTCTTACATTTAGGGCAGAATAATTTACCAAGGGATAAGGGGTTGCAGCTGATCATTAAGGTCAAGGAGGACTTATTAGAAGCAAGGCCAATATTTCCCACTGCCCTGTTGGTATGGACCAACCTAGTGCAGCGAATAATGTCAGGATGCAACCTCCCAAGGGAAAGTACATAAGGATAGGAGGAGGGTGAACAAGGAAGTGGGGAAATGGATGAAGGAGGTAGATGGGAAAAGCATTTCACATCCAGAGATTAGGCATTCATGGCCAGATTCATTCCATTCTGATGGGGTGCATTTGTCCCCATCGGGCGTGGAGTTATAGCTTAGAGTGTTAAAGGATAATCTGGCCAAGCTTCTAGTCCTCTAGGCTGGGTGGAGGGGAGTAACAGTCCAAGCTAATCGCTGTCAGTTCCTCTGGTGGCAGGGGTCCAGTACCGTTACATTAGTGTTATAAAAGTTGTCTGGACCCAAATTGCTTTTAGGGCAATTTTCCCCACCCAGTTCTTAATTAATAAAAAGAGTGTGACCGTTGTTAACCCATATCTTGTGTCCTTGCCTCATTTGGGATGCATCGACTAAAAAGGTGGCAAGATGATTAGTTTATACAAAGTGAGTAATTCAAACCTAATCTCTGAATAATTAATAAATTCTGAATAAATTTAAGACCCCTAGGTGCTAAATGAAAGAGAGCTTCATAATGCTGCAGTTACTTTCCTCCTGCTGTTTCGAAAAGGTAAGTACAATCCCTCGTACTTACATTTAGCTTTCCAAATAGCTGGATTTGGAAAGGTCAGCCAGCCCTTTTTTAGGACCAACGTTGGCTTTTGATTTTTATTTGTTTTGGGACAAACTGAAAAGGGCTGATAAATACGCAATAAGCCAACAAAATCTTGTTGCATTTCTTTTCATGTTTCAAGCTCATATGCCTTTAAATCTTCTGATCCACCTATTTTCCCATTCTCACCTGTCTAAACATGGTATAGTCAAGATTAACATTGCTCATCACCCAAAACATTTAACACAAAAATGCACGTTACCACCACACCTGTATATTACGAGGAAATGTTACATACTTGGGTTGCCATGTGTTTTAAATCTGTAATCCCTGTATTATACTCCATTAATACTACTGGGATTGCTATTACAATTCTGTTCCAGTTATAAATGTATTAGTCATCCAAACAGACAGTAGCTGCAGCTGTAGTTAATTGTGAACAGCATCCAAAATAAGCTAAAAAGCATTTGTATACTTTAAAAAATAAATAAATTAAGTGACATACATTAATGGAGTACATGTGATAGTTCATTCAAGTTCTTTTTTCCTGCTCATGGTTCTCTGAAAACATGTCCATTAACAGAGCAATTTGTTAATCAAACTTATGTGAATATGTACGTACTATTTATTGACAGTGATATTTGTTCCTTTATGCAATGGTAAACATTGCAGAACTGCAGCAAGCCAATTAGATTAGAGGAATTTAAATGCCATTTCAGATAATAAATATCTTCTCTTACATAGCAGCAAATGGTGATAAACACAGTTACTGTGGGCAAAAGCATGGATTTTCCTAATCAATACTGCTGTAGGTATTCTGAAGAATTACTCATGAACTTAAAATCACCGTGGAGGTTACAGATGACTTATGTAAGATTGTTTGTACTATCAAACCTATCTACCAGGGGAAAGTGCATAGTGACTGTCAAATCAATTGCCCAATCAAGAATCGATAAGCAGAAGGTGTTAGTCTTGTCTTTGAAAACTGACCCATTGGAGTTTATGAGTCCCACTGTGACCTCTGTCCAAATTCAATTGACTGTCGCTATAAATTCTATTAGGACACGTCCCTGCATCAATGCCTACAATCACAAAACACAGAATCAGATTTGTATGATAACTTTACATTTTAGTCAAATTCAGCTGCCAAGATTTTTTTAAGAACATTTGTTTGACATTTCGAAACTAACTGAATCCCATTCTGTGTCACACAACAAGGTATAAAGGCAGGAGCAAAGTATCTGGAGTTTTTTTAAAAACCTGGAAGACAAAATTTTATCATTTTCTTTAAGTACTAGTGAATGAATAAAAATGCCCCCCTTACAGAAAATTCAGTAATTGCTATTTCAATTGCAAATATAGTGTTCCGTAGGTCATTCATGTCAAGGAACACTACTTGTGAATTTCCATAGTTCTGGGATATGCACACTGGATGAATTTTTCACATAACAAAAATCCTGCTGTATATCAATAACTTAAGGCCTCTTTTAGACAAACAACTCCTCCCCTAAAGCGGTCTATGACTGCCAACACCAATACCTTGAAAAGCTCAAAACCTTTGCATATTCAATCATATAAATTGCATACACTTCAGCATACTGTAGTACAGTATACGTTAGCACCAGCATGAAAGAGGCAGGTGCTGCTGCCACAAAGGACAGCGTCTAGTCCACAGGACAGAAGCCCTAAGAGCTTCTAGCCCTTTAAAGTAGACAAAAGCTTAATTAGGGCAGCTGAGAGGCTCAGCTGGGTATAGAGTCAGAGAGCCCAGATAGAAGCGAAGATCACCAAGGTGTCAGGTTCTGGCCCTGGGCTTAGGTATGGGTGTTTCTTTCCCCAGTGCCACTGCCTGACTGGCCTGAGTCAGGGATTCCCTTGTATGTCTGCTTCCTTGTTCTAATTGTGACCCTGCCCACCCAGCTTCCTGATTATTTAAGGCATGCTGTGAGTAACAGGAAACCAGTGGGGCATCTTTGTTCGTCAGTGTTCCAACCGACGTCTTCCGTCTCTGTTCTCACTGTAGAAAAAAAGAGTGTTGTCCCTTCCTAAATTCTTCCCCCTTGCCTCCCCGGTACCTCATCTAGTTGTTATTTCTAGTCGTGGCTATTCTGCGTTTCCTTCCTTTCTGCATGCTCTTGTTTCTTACTCCCCACCTGCCTCTGCTTATCCACAGCCTCCCTTCTATTCCAGCTGTGGCTCCCACCTCTGCATGTCCACATTCCCCCCTGTATTCTGACGGTGCTTTATTCCTTCCTCCGGCATAGTACTTCCTGCAGGCTCTTGTCTAGCTGCAGTCCTCCCTGTGTGACTCGACTGTGGCTCATTCCTTCCCAGTTTCCTTGTGACCATTGTCTCCACTCTCTCTGCCTTGTGTGTCCTTATTTCCTTGTTGTGACTATGGGTGTGTGCTGAGTTTAGGAAATTTGCCTCAGTTTTCCACCTGAGTCAGTGTATGTGCGTGTCACACTGCCGCTAAGGCTAGCTTAGTCCTTCAGCTAGAAGCTACTTCTACCTACTCCCCTCCATATAGTTCTGTGTGTATTGTGTTCTGTGTTATATCTTGTTCTCGGGCTCCCTTAATCTTAGTGTGGTCTTGTCTTCCTTCCCCCATTACCTGCTTGGGCTGCATGTTTCCTTCCTCCCATCCACCTCTCCACTGCCTGCACTTCCACGGTCCCTTGTGCTTGGGCTTGAAGCCTTTCCCTCATCTGCTGTGTTCCCCTTGCTCCCCCAGCTCCACATGCCATGCCATTCCCTTCCTACCTTTGGTACTTCCCCTGACCACACTAAGCTGCGCACACTTAATCTTCTACCATCCTCCTTGCACCCCATGGGGTTTGTGCTTCTCGAGCAGGTGTCACTGCCTTTATAGCTGCTTCCCAACTAGAGACGATACAGCTTCCCTGTGAGGTTCAGTGGCATCAGCCCATAGGTCTCGCCTTATACAATTCTGAGGGACGCAGACAGCACCCGGCTTGCCCCACTGTAGTCTCCAGAGCTTCCAGGCTGCCTTTCCTGCTCTATCCACTTACTTTCCTAACACAGGGAGGATTTGTAAGATAGCTCACCATTGGGCTCTACCTCTAAGGGGCTGAAGTCAGCCCAGCAGAAGAGAGCTGGCCTGGAAGAAACCTGACCAGGAGGGTTGGTGCCTAGCCAGGGCCAATGCTAAAAGGGTACAAGGAGGTAGCCTACGAGTGAGCATGAGATGGAGAATTAAACTGTATAAGAACTGTATATAAGCCCCCTTCGCTGCCCAAAATGGCGGCGATGGGCCAATTGTCGAGCCCCTCCCTCTGGCTGCAAAAAGACTCCTGTATGGGGCCGCGCAGCGGCGCCTGTTAGAAGGCGCCGCTGCAGAAACTAAGGCTGTTGTAGCAGCTTGTTCCCCACTGCGCGTGCGCAGACGCGCTCCACGGGGAAATTATGGAGACACGCCCCTTGTAGGCGGGGCAAGCCTCCTGCACGCCGCGGAGAGCGGCAGTTCAGAGCGTGGAGGCAAAGAGGCAGCAGCAAGAACTCCTTGCTGCTGAAACCTGGGCCTACCACGTGGAGATGGGGAAATCCAAGACGACGACAGGCAAAGGGAAGTCCCCGGCAGCCGCAGGGACGCAGCGGGGGGACATGTCCCAGCCAGCGGGCGAAGGCAGCGGTACTGAGAGGGAACCATTACCCTCTAGGGAGGTGATGTTCGCACGCCTTATGGCATGCGAGGCCCGCATGGGGGAACAGCCTGACATGGGGATGCACCACGGGGGGCCCCAGGAAATATTGAGTGGGATGGGTGGAGGAACCCTCCCCCCCCACCGAAGCAATGGGGGTTGCAGACCTGGGAGTAGGGGGGGATGAGGGGTCCCCTTACCCTCATGTAGAAACTGGCCCGTGGAGGTCTGACCATGCATGGGTAGGAGACCTGGCTGGGCCTTCCCCAACAGTGAGTGGGGAGCCGGTGCGGAGGGGAAAACGGATAATTACCCCCCCAGCCCGGTACAGGGAAATGGAAGGGGCAGTGGGCATACATGAGATAGACACCCCCCATCAGGATGACGGAGAGCAAGGCCAGGGAGGCGCCCCCCCAGTGGAAGGAACAAGTAGCCAGGAAGGGAATCCAGGGAGAGGATATAGCAGCTACCCACCGCAGCAGTACTCAGGGAGAGGGGAAGCAGAACCGGATATTGGTGACCCAGAGGGAGTGCCAGGGATGGCGCTTTACAACCAAGGGGCAGTCAGGGACAGGGTTGGAGAGGCTCGCAGGCCTAGCGGGCCTGGAGATTATATAATTACAGGCAATGACGGGCCACCACCTGCAACCAGACGAAGGATCCAAGTCACCGACCAGTCAAGGGGATCCTTGGATGAGGAAATGTGGCGGAGGATTCTGGCGTTAGAGGCCCAACTCCGTATGGGATCTGGAGGACAGTCGGTGCAACAGGCGGCCAGACGGCCTGAACCTGAGATGGCTGCAGGAAGGGGAGGCGACAGGCCGGCTACAACCTCAGGTGAGTACATCAGCCTAGGACAGGCCAGGGGAGGTAATGAGAGAGGGTTCCGGCAGGAGCAAGGGAATTGCACCGCAACAAGGGAGAGCCCTGGACAAATAGTAGGGTCCCAGGGTACCAGACCCCCACCCACAGCAAGCCCGAACACAACCCCGCAGCTAGCGTATATGAATGGGTCATGGGTCTGGGTCATACCAGCAGGTCACCAGGGCCTCCCAGTGCCACATAGTCCCCCAACGGGAGGGGTAGAACGGGCAGAGGCCACAGCCAGCACGGCGATAGAAACCCCCGGTTCGGGGTTGGCCCCCTTGATGGTTGAGGTAGGCACATCTACAACAGGGCCAGAACGGCGCCCGCCCCAACCACCCGGGGGAGCTATTCCCAGCGTTGCAGCACGCTTTGGTGAACATCTCCTCCCCGCTACAAAGGAAAAAATCTTAAAAGGGGAATACGTGGATCTCTTTGCCTTGCTCTTCAGTGATCCAATA